>VMBQ01001813.1:24915-164126 GCA_007657795.1 Dreissena rostriformis | reverse complement strand
CTACCGTTTCAAGCAGTAATTAAAGTATACTACTTCTACATTCTGCAGTACATATTGTGCATATTTATAACCGATTTGTATTATTAAATCATTAAATTATGTACACGAAAATACAATGATCAATCTACAATCAAACAATATTTGCGTTGAACTTACTGAAAAGTTAAAGACTTGCAAACGGGAAACGTACTTTCGTTTTAATGTAAACACTATGAATGAACTTAAAGAATAATGAACCTAAAGGAAAAAATACCTGCCAAAATCATCACACTACCCACGCCTCCGATTTCAAGCGTCCCGCTTACAATATTCAATATCTTAAAATAAAACAATTGCGTCAACAACATCTTTTATTGACGAACTACTTACTACTTCCAGTAGTAATACAAAAACAATTGTGTAAAACAAAAACATGATATTTAAAGTTCAATAGATGACCAGTATCCTGATGAGTAAAACGAGATCAAAACAACATGATTGCGACCTGCTGAAACAATGAACAAGAAACAGTAACAAGAAACTATACAGCTAACTTTAACAGTTCTAAAATGTGTCCACTGAACAACTGCTGACGGTTTTCTTCTCAGCCCTGTAGAATGCGTCCATTTCCGTGTTGAACAGCATCATTAAGACTGATCGGGCGTGCTTGCTTGGTACGAATTCGTAACCCAGTGCTATGTAAGGAGTCTATGAACTGTTCCTTTGCTAGAGTCTTAAGTACATCAGCAGGGGCAGTGGGATATGCCAGTCCAGTAAGCCTGCGAATATCCTGGGCTAACTCAGAGAGCTGTTCAGAGGCCCGCTGTCGGCGCTCTCTTAATTGCACAATTCCCTGTACAATTCCGTTTGTTCCGGCGAAAGAAATCTTTCCTGTATGGCTTGTACCAAGACACTATAGTCGTGTGCCTTTGCAGGAAGATTACCAAACCCACCCTGTGCCTGTCCCCTTAAAGATACTGCCAGATACAACCACATTTCTGACTCAGTCCATTTGTTTATCTTAGCACATGCATCAAAGTGACCTTTATAATCTTGCCAAGACCCCGTTCCATCGTACATGGCAGGCTTCATCATGACTGATGGCTTAGACTTTCCCTGAGTCTCATCAAGAACCTTGGTATACGCTTTCGTCGCGTGGTTATAAACCTTTCCGGCGACATCGCTTCGTCAGGCTGGTAATTGTTACCATGAGTCGGGGTTTCAGTGCGCTGAAAAGTTACTGACATAGGAGCTTTGGCAAGCAACGTTTTGGGTTTGGACGCCGATGTCAATGTAGTTGCAGCAAGGTCCAATCCCNCTGACTCAGTCCATTTGTTTATCTTAGCACATGCATCAAAGTGGGCTTTATAATCTTGCCAAGACCCCGTTCCATCGTACATGGCAGGCTTCATCATGCCTGATGGCTTAGACTTTCCCTGAGTCTCATCAAGAGCCTTGGTATACGCTTTCGTCGCGTGGTTATAAACCTTTCCGTCGACATCGCTTCGTCAGGCTGGTAATTGTTACCATGAGTCGGGGTTTCAGTGCGCTGAAAAGTTACTGACATAGGAGCTTTGGCAAGCAACGTTTTGGGTTTGGACGTCGATGTCAATGTAGTTGCAGCAAGGTCCAATTCCCTTTCAATACAAGTGATCTCGGATTCAAGCTTTAGTCTAGCATTTTCTAGCTTGACATGCTCAAGTTCGGCTCTTATCCTATCCAAGTCGCTTTGTTCTTGGTGTGAAGCCATTGTGACGCTGAGTCGGGATGCTTTAAAGGTCGTCCCAATAAATCCCACCGCTGCCACCAACTTTGTAACGTAATCACCGTTTCTTCGGGATATATATATAATGTCTTTTCCTCGGGCTTTCCTTAGCCGTGTGATTTGATAAACAAATAATATAAATTTCTTCTATACAAGCCGGTTTCGTATGCCCTGTACGACTTGGATCGCTTTGATCACTTGGGTGACTCGGGTCACCTCGGGTATCTTGAGTGACTTGGGTCACCTAGGGTGACTTGGGTCACCTAGGGTGTCTTGGATGTCTTGGGTCACCTAGGGTGTCTTGGGTGACTTGGGTCACCTAGGGTGCTTTGGGTGACTTGGGTCACCTTGGGTGTCTTCGGTGACTTGTGTCACCTAGGGTGTCTTGGGTCACCTAGGGTGTCTTGGGTGACTTGGGTCACGTAGAGTGTCTTGGGTGACTTGGGTCACCTAGGGTGTCTTGGGTGACTTGAGTCACCTAGGGTGTCTTGGGTGACTTGGGTCACCTGGGTGACTTACACCTATACCAAAGAGTCTGCAGTGTCTCCCCTCTGCGTTACGCAAGGAAGACAATCAATGCCCCCCCCCCTCTGCGTTATGCAAGGAAGACAATCGGTCAGTGTAGTACAAGCGACAATAAGTAGCTTGACAGACTCAGGCTGACCTACGAGATCTGACACGTGCACTAACTAATATCCCCAATGGAAACCTGTGACCCGGACTTATATATGAGTCTCAAGCTTACCCAGCAACCGGCCAAAATCATCACAAGTAAACGAGCTTAAATAATTTTAAATTACGATCCGTGTAGCGAAACGGTTGATATAACATATATATCATTATGTCCTAATGAAGGTTCTAAGGCCATTTACTTATGTATTAGATAGCATGTTCATACAGTAACAATTACGCATTGCCAGTAAATTCCATCCCCAAGACTTGCAGAGTCAGTGCTGGGTCGTTAAATCATCGGGGGAATACGCAATGTACTATCAATAAAAGCCTTATGTTGATTTCCCAGTATTTCTTTCAAGATATCAAATAACATGATTTTAGGGAAAGAAATGAATGAAAACCTATCGGTAAATGCCATTTGTCTAGTATAGTGAGACAAAACTACCGAAATAGTGTAATGTCAATGATAGAAGGGAAATCGTTTAATTATCTAGCCACGCATGTGTGACGTATGCAAGGCTTTGCAAGCCATAATAGGCTACCGACATTTGCCAGTTTGCTATTAATATCGCAGTGTCACTTCAGTTTTCTATCGGAAAGTATAGCGGTTTGATGTTCTATTTACATGACGCAATTAGATTTTAAAAAACCCGTGTCATGCGAAAATGGGTCTAATGCAATATCCTGCAATTATAACAATATCACCATCGAGACCAGTAAACTTTTATTGGTCATTTTGACCCCTAATCATATGTGAAGAATAAAAGTCGCAGAATATACGATTAGCATGCACGAGGGAGAACATGCGTTTTCGGACTAACGAAATCTTTACGAAAAACACAATATTTGAGCTCCTCAGAGCAAGTGGTTTTGCATTTAAAAAGGAATTAAAATATTGAAGCATCTAATTGAAACCTTTCATTCTTGTGGATGCATCTGCCCGGAACTGCCGGTGCCGTCTCGCCGTTATGGTGATTGCATTGACGTCGCACTGACGACAATGCTGTCCGAATAATTCGGTAAAAATACAAAGCGCATCATCAGCACCATAATCATCTTTGAACGACAAATATACCCACCAGAACGACGAGTGAAGATACTAATGACTTGCAAGCCCGTCAACACTCCAGAACAACAAATAAGATACACCTACACAACAAGTTTGTTCTTGTCAGAATAATAAGACACACATATATTGTGTTCGTGTGCACACTTTTAGGCTTATTAGTGATCTGAGCCAGTAGTTTATTTAAAGAAGTAAAACAAAGACGCACATCAGTTGCAGTGCGCTTTAAAAACACGAATAATGTAACACAGTTCTATAGACGACACTGAAATTAGCAGGATTTAATATTCATTAAGCATTAAGAAATAGTCATTTAGCAACATCATCTAGCAATTGTCATTTAGTANGATACGCAGTCTTGAACATCAAAGTGATCTGCTATGGGTAATGATCCGGTAATGGTAACTTGACTTTACCTCCATGTTGTTTTTATCCTGTTTATTTCTTGTAAGAATTGCATTTAATAAAATCGATTAAAGTAAGGAGAAAATCAAATTAATGACGATTAAATAACTGTTACTTATTATTACATAAAAACACGATGGCATTATGTATTTCTTTAATATTAAAGAAAAAATACTGTTGAAAATAACTGTGTGCTGTACCTAGGTAAATCGGTCAGCAACCGGTTTCGGTTCGTTGGTTCCCGTTTGGTTATATACTATTCCAGCGACTATTTATCTGCGCGCTAGTTTTCTAAACGGGAACCACACACACACACACACAAACACGCACGCACGCACGCACGCACGCACGCACACACACACACACACACACACACACACACACACACATGCGCATCAGTATGTATTGCTCAGCAACAGTTATTTGTGCGCCTCATGCAATACCAAGTTGTAACATAGATATTCTTTTGATTATTCATAATACAACATTTATACGTTTTTAAAATTCGAAAATACTATTAAGTAATTAGTTTCATAATACTAACAACAGCTTAAAGACCACATGAAATAATTTTATTGGCTTTCGTGGACGAAATCGGTTCGGTTCATTTATAACAATGGAACACATACCCGAAAAGGACGTGTTTTTGATGCAACTCCATGAGTTCTAAATCCAACATCGTAAAGGGAAATAAACTATTTAACACCTGATCAACAATGAAGAAAGATTTTGATTATATGCCAACTTGATGTTCCTTAGCAACAAGCACTTCAACGACAACAATGCCGACTACAACAACAACAACAACCGTGCCGACCAAAACAACAACAGAACCCACTACAACAACGACAGGTGTTATATGGTAGCATGACTGAGCATAAGATATTGAAAACTTGACACAATTTCACGAAAACTTCCAAACTATAATGTTATTTGTAAAATTCTTATCTCCCCCTTACGGGTAAAACCATCGCACTAGGGGAGACCACTGTGTGTAGTTTGTGTTATCAGTTGAAATCAATAGGTCACAACTCACTCTAGAACATCCCGCCTTTGGGCAGCTTGGTTGCCTTACTGCTTTATTTGTTCTTATTGAATGCTCTGAGCTTTTATGATTACATACGTACATCCAAGCGACCAGGAGGGCCCTAGCTGGGAGTTGGATTATTGCAACTTACTGCTTTATTAGCGTTATGCTAATGTTTCCCTTCCAATTGTAACAAATGTTTCACCAATGTTTTTTTTCTCGCCATGCAGTTCCAACGACAACAACCACAGAGCCTACGACTACGACAAGTGAGTGCATTTAACATTCTAGAGCCTTAAAGCCCCATTAACACTCAAAGTTTACGAATATTTAGTAAACTATTTCGTAACATAAAGTTAACCCATAAAAAATCAGTTTTCCTGATAGCAATAGCCAAAATTGCAACGCTAGATGTGGTCTGGTAATATAGATTTAACGAGATACAAAATGCTCGTTTTTTTGTTGCACAATATATTCCATTTTAATTTCCCGCAATGATATCTATTCATACTACACACAAACACTTAATTGGTACATGAACATGTGTTGAATATAATATCCCACAAAAAACACATTGTGTATCTTGTTAAATCTATATTGCCAGTCCAATCTAGCGTTGCAATTTTGGCTATTGCTATAAGGAACACTGATTTTTTATGGGTTAACTTTATTTGACGAAAGATTTGTTGATTTTGAGTGTAAATGGGGCTTTAAACATTCTACAGCCCTCATCTCTTGTGCATTGACTTCTTTCAAAAACTTTAAATGTACACGTTTCTAAACTTAAATTTCTAAACTTAGGAGAAAATGAGATTCCCGATACTCAACTGACAATTCTTTCAAGCGACTCGCATATCAGCCGCGTTCTGGGAAAACTGGACTTAATGCATATGCGTAAAGTTTCGTCACAGATTAACCTGTGAAGTCCGTATAGGCTAATCAGGGACCACACTCAAAGCTTTTTAGGAATTGTTCGTGTAAAAGACGTCTCTCTTAAACGAAAATCCTGTCTAGGCGGAAAATGTCTTCCCTGATTAGACTGTGCGGACTGCACATGCTTTTCTGGGACACTTTTCGCACATGCATTAGGACCGATTTTCCCAGAGCGTTTCTCACATTTAAATTATGGCTGCACATTATTTAATATTGCAGGTTTTTGTCTGCCCAAAATTACAGCCTCTTACATACTGATTCACAATGGCAAAAAGTTTATCGAGTCTATTAATTACAGCGATATAATTCCGTGGAACTTTATAATATAAATTTAAAGATGCAGTCAAACATGCTCTTATAAGCAATGGGAATACTGTTATCCAAAAGGCTGTAAAATATCAAGCAAACAAATATCACAGTATTGTTTCGCAATTTTGACAATTCTTAATGTTTTTATGTTGTAATAATATAACGTATTTCTTCTTCTAGCTCCGATGCCGACTACAACTGCCAGTAAGTACACACATTTACATTTGAGTCTCGCTCTGGAAAAACGGGACTTAATGCATGTGCGTAAAGTGTCGTCATAGATTAGTCTGTGCAGTCCGTACAGGCTAATCAGGGACGACACTTTCCGCTTTCATTGTATTATTTGTTTAAAGGAAATATCTTCTTAGAAAAAAAAGCCAGTTCAGGCGGAAAGTGTCTTCCTTGATTAGCATATGCGGGCGTAACACGCTAATTTTGGACGACACTGTTCGCATATGCATTAAACCCCGTTTTCACAAAGCGAAGTTAATTTTTGTTTTCTTACGATAATTGTGTAGCGTATGAGAATGTTGTAAACTGTCTTCAAAATGCCATTAGCGTAGATACATTTATTTAGCAATTTCATTATAAATGTAAAGTGTATATAAATCATTTTAAACATTGAAAGTTAATATGTACAGTTTACATTTATCATGGATTGTCAAAACACATTTTGCAACTTCATGTGTAGATGACGTTTATGCACGAAGATTTATTCAGGATGCTACGCTAAACGTATTTTGAAGAAAGTTTCTAATATTGCTTTGACACTAAACATTTTTTTTTTTTTTTTTTTTAAATTGATGAGATGTGTTTGTTATAAGTAGCCAGTAACAAATAAATAGACAATTATAAGTACTGCCTATATGAACAAATAACTAAGAGGGATCTAGAAATTATCATAGACCTGTTTCGGCTTTCCCCCTCTTCCGTGTAGCACCGCATGTAATATATTTCCTATCAGATTCTCTATAAACCGCTCCATGTAGTACTGCTAATGTCATTTTGTGCATACCAAAATGAAACTACCGTCTCCTGTTATCTCTATAGAGATAATACACATACATACACTTGTAATACGTTATGACATGGTTGGAAAAGACTGGAATTAACGTCTTCTATTCTATCTATAGCATGAAACATATCTAGCGTACATGGATTGGCCATAAAATGAGCCTTGTTGTGGAACATCGTGGCTACATGCATGTGCGTGAAGTGTCGTCCCAGATTAGCCTGTGCAATCCACACATGCCAATCAGGCACGACATTTTCCACGTAAACTGGATTATCGTCAAGAAGAGACTTCTTTAAACCAAAAATTCAATAAAAGTGGAAAGCGTCGTCCCTGATTAGCCTGTTCGAGTTACACAGGCTAGTCTGTGACAACACTTGACGCACATGCGTTTTATACCAGTTTTCCAAGAACGAGGATCAAATAATTTTAATTGGCATTATCCTTACCTCTGATGCAAGCAGGGCACTTGCCAGTTAGAGGCTTAAGTATGTGAACTTAGTTCTGGTTAACGGCTTTTATCGGTTTCACCAGCATCGCATGAACATGAAAAAGTTTTTGTTGATTAACTGACCGCCGTTATATGACTGAAGTACTTTTACGTACAGTAACAATCGATTGGTCGTTGTCGGCTCAGGTACTACATGTACTTAAAAGTATCCGGCCAACTCTTAAGTATACTACAAAGTACTCGAGGTACGGACAATATACTAAAAAGTACCCCGGACTATGACCGTGCGCATTAAAGCGTATTTTCCGTACCCGGTATAAATTGAAGTATACTTAATTGTACACGGGGTACTTTAAAGTAGTACCTAAGCCCACAACGACCAATTGATGCTGCAGTAAAACACACATACAAATCAAACCAAACCAAACATATTTATATGAATGGGACATGTACCTACAGTTATATGACTGAAATACTGTTACGTACAGATATCACCACAACCAAACCAAACCAAACATCTTTCTATGAAGGGACGACTGGACATGTACCCACCGTTATATTACTGAAATACCGGTACTGTTACGTACATATAACAAACAAACCAAAACCAAACCAAACATCTCTCTATGAAGGCACATGTACCTACCGTTATATGACTGAACTACTGTTACGTACAGATATCAAGCCAAACCAAACCAAACCAAACATCTCTCTATGAAGGCACATGCACCTTACTGTTATATGACTGAAACACTGTTACGTTCAGATAACAAACAAAACCCACACAAACCCAACATCTTTCTATGAAGGCACATGTACCTTACCTTTTTATGACTGAAACACTGTTACGTACAGATAAGAAACCAAAAACAAAACCAAACCAAACCAAATCTCTCAATGAAGGGATATGTACAGAAGAATTTATTTTCTTTTTATAAATGTTAATAAAACGTAAAAAGAACCCAAACATGTTTCTGTATGAAGGGACCTGCAACTACGAGTTCGTCAATAACACGGACATCAGCAACACGAACTTCGGCACTGACGTCACAGTGGTCCAGAACGCCAACATCACCATCAACGAGTCTGTGCACCTGCTGGGCGTGGTGGAGTTCTGCCAAGGCGTGTGCGAGCAGTCCATCCTTAACGACGGTTACGAGTGCTGGGCATTCACTTACAATGAAATCGAGAAGTGAGTAAGCTTTATCCTATTTATTTAAGCACGAGTGCATCACCATTTTGTTTGTTTTTCCTGTGTGTACCAACGCGGACGTGTTTCTTATGTTATGAAGTATGTTGCCGCGACTTGATCCCGCTGATATGGACCCTTTTTGTTACGTGTGTTACTACACGAGGACTATACACACGTGTCACGCTCTGGGAAAACGGGGCTTTATGCATGTGCGTAGAGGGTCGTACCAGATTAGCCTGTGCAGTCCGCACAGGTTAATCAGGGACGACACTTTACGCTGTTATAGAATGTCTCGTTTAAATGAAGTCTCTTCTGAATAAAAGTCCGGTCCAGGCGCAAAGCGTCATCCCTGATTAATATGTGCGGACTGCACAGGCGAATCTTGGGCGACACTTTACGCACATACATTAAGCCCCATTTCCCCAGAGCGCGTCTCAAATCCTATTTGACTTATTACAGGTGCTACTTATACTACGACACAACCCCCATCTACATTCTGGACCCGTCCAAGTTGTCCAATGGTAAGGACTCCACCACTATCTACCTCAAACGTTGTAGCAACGGTACGTACTGGACGGTGACGTTAACGTAATTTNTAATTGGCATTATCCTTACCTCTGATGCAAGCAGGGCACTTGCCAGTTAGAGGCTTAAGTATGTGAACTTAGTTCTGGTTAACGGCTTTTATCGGTTTCACCCGCATCGCATGAACATGAAAAAGTTTTTGTTGATTAACTGACCGCCGTTATATGACTGAAGTACTTTTACGTACAGTAACAATCGATTGGTCGTTGTCGGCTCAGGTACTACATGTACTTTTAGCATTTGCCCAGTTTTATCAGAACAAAACACAATAAAGCAAAGTGCCTACCTTATGAGAAGTAGTGACTGTTGATACAAATTTTGCATTAACGTAACAACAACAACAACAACAACAACAACATTTATTATATCTTGAGCATACAATTGCTTTTTAACCAAATGCATAATACACAAGAGTACTGACATGGGTGATAGTAATTATGGAAATTATGTAATTTAATAAGTTTACAATATTTTACTGATTCATAACATAAGGTATGTCCCTTTAACATCGATAATGACAGTTGCTTATACAATAATGAGACACAAAGTACACTGTTTTACATAATTAGTTTCATTTTAACATTGGTATTGATTATAACTCATGAGAAAAAAGAGTATACATACATGAATTAATTTGTTTATAAATTGTTCCGTAAACAATTCGCATTATATAAATATAATATATATTGAAAGATTTATTATTTCTTTTTTATTTTGTGTTTTCATTAACATATCAAACGTTGACTTATTCAAAGATTTCGTCTGAGCAAAATTATCCATACTGGTATTTAAAATCACACGTACAAAATAAATTCTCATTAAGCGCCGCCACGTTCTACACTAAATGATTTAAAAAAAGTGTCAAATTTGGAATAAAGCATTACACTAGTCATTAAACTGTAAAATGAAATTTTATCATTGAGGTTCAAACTTCATTCATGCCATATTTCTGTCATACGCTGTACTAGTCACTTTGAGGGTTGACTATGAAGTATTCGAATATCGAAATAGACCATTCATTGAACAATTTACAACTTAAAATAAGAATGATACGTTTTTTACCATTTTTTTTCTGTATTCTTTCTTTCTAATGACATGCGCTTTCGGATGCGTTCATTTTGTTGATTCCCCCAATATCGGGATTTTTCCATGCAAACAACATTCATGTAATGCATTTTTACGGAAAGCTAGGCCACACAATGCAAACAATATTTTTAAACTGAAAATAAAATACGCCTGTTTTCATTTATTTAAAGAACATTTAAAACACCATTTGGCCACAATTCTTAA
This sequence comes from Dreissena rostriformis, assembly GCA_007657795.1. Lineage (NCBI taxonomy): Eukaryota > Metazoa > Mollusca > Bivalvia > Myida > Dreissenidae > Dreissena > Dreissena rostriformis. The sequence continues at coordinate 153,437 of VMBQ01001813.1, read as the reverse complement.
TGTTATGTATTTGTTAAATCTTGGTTATATAGATGGTTCCGTTTTCTTGTGGCAACTTTTATGTGCCATTAAGAGTTTTAACCACATTAGTATGATCATTGATATTCTCTATGATTTCAGATTTTGACCAATTTTAAATCCCACATTTCGCGCTGTGTAATTGCAGATCCCAAGACCCCGGCGCCCACGGAAAAAGTCACCACCACCTCCACCCAGGCGCCCGTTGTTGTTACCACCCCGACCCCCGCTGTCGCCACCCAGGCGCCCATTGTTGTAGACACCACCACCACCACCACCACACAATCGCCCGTTGTTACCACCCCGACCCCCGCTGTCAACACCCAGGCGCCCATTGACATCACAACCACTACCACCACCGTCTCGATCTCCACTGAGGCGCCAACCCCAGCCTTCAATGGAACCACCACACGTATGTAACGAGTTACCCGTCAACGTGATTTGCTTGGTATACTGTTTTAATATGAAGCCAATTCGAAAAGCAGGATAGATATATTGCAAACATTTTTTTTTAAATTTAATTGCCGGAGATTAGTTTAGTTTAAACATATTTATTTTAGCTCGATTTCATCGAAAGCCGTAGGCTTATATAAACGCTCTGGAGTCCGTTTCCTGGGTGTCCAGTACTTGGTGTCTTTGGGGGAGATCAAAGGAGCGCTCCCAGTGGGGTTCGAACCCATGACCTCCCGATCGCTAGGCGGACACCATATCCACTACGCCACAGCGATTTCAAGAGATAGACTCGAGTAGAAGTGCCTATACATTCAATTGATCGGTTTATATATTACATATAACCAACATGATAACCATAATTGGCAACGAATAATAATATTGTTGGTAAAAAAGTTACCGGTATAGATTAATATTTCTTAGAATATGGAGATCGATATCATAAATACGTGTTCATGTATTGTACGGTATCAAGACGTTTGAGTTTTACACATTGTAAACGTTTTGATTGGTAAATATAAAGCTACAGTACTTATAATTCAAAGTTGTATTGGTCAATAAATCTTTATCCGTACATAACAATCGGACAAATTTTCCTGCTGCATTTGTTCATGCGATACCACCGTTGTCATAGCAAACTTGCATTTGAGCCTCGCTCTGTGAACAAGGAGTTTGATGCATGTGCGTAAAGTGTCTTACATGATTAGCCTGTGCTGCCAGCACTGGCTAATCAGAGACGACACTTTCCGCCTAAAGTGGATTTTTGACAAGAAGAGTCTTCCTTTAAACGAAAAATACAATAAAAGCGAAAAGTGTATTCTCTGTTCAGCCTGTGCGGACTTCACAGGCTAATCTGGGATGGCACTTTAAGCACATTCATAAAACTCCTTTTTCTCAGAGCGCGTCTCATTTGTTTTGTAGCACCGTCCTCCTTTGGCCCCAACACCGGCGGTCCTGGCGGAATCGTCGCCATCGACACCAACTCCTACCTGATTGAAGGCCTTCCTTCCCCCACACCAAGTTAGAAATTCTTTGATCCATGACCCATACTTTATTTTTTCTTGTAACTGATTTTTATTTCTATGTTTAGCAATGCCTTTAACTATTAACCAGATGTTAAATTCAGACATGTGTTTCTTCTTAAATAGGTTATTGCAATTATTTTTATAAAAATGTACCGTTATTAACCAGGCGGTATTACCTTATACAGAAATGCGTTCCTTCACTAATCTGACATGTGCGATTTTATTCAACAGTACTGTTACAACTATTACAATTTTTTTCATACATGCGTTTCTTCATAAACCAGACCGATGCTATCGTTTTCAGACACGTGTTTCTTCCTCAACCAGACCTTTGCAAAGGGACTTCACTGGAAGGAAGGATGTCGCTACGATTGCGAGTGCACTGACGTCACGACCAACACCGCTCTGTGCAAGGACATGTAAGTGCCGTCTCTAAGTTCCAGGTATCCTTATTCGTACACGCGTTTGTGTCTGTAAAAAGTTAGTTAGTTCGATGTCACATATCTGTCTGATTAATCAAAACTTGACAATGGTTTATACAGTATTTCTTTCCCGTTTAGCCGTCAAGTGAAAATGGGTATTATGCCATATGCGGCAAGAATAGCTCCAGTCTAGCCTGCGCATCCGCGCATCCTGGTCAGAAGATACCTTGTCCGTCATTCAAAGTTTCGGGATCAGATAAGCGGACATGGTAGCTCCTGACCAGACTGCGCGGAAGCGCAGGCTAGGCTGGAGTTACTCTGGCCGCATATATAATACAACCCTATTTCGCTTGACGCTGGTCAATGCAGAATTACCGGTATACTGTACATTGACCATACCAAAGATTAATCAGTACTTTTTTAAATATAATACGTCATTTTGGTCCCCATTAAGCAAATACTGCTTGTAAGCATGCCGAGCATTTCTGAGCTGTTAACATTTTAGCTGCCCCTACTACACCCAGATCCCCTTCAACTGCCAGATTGTGAAGCACGCCGACGACTGCTGCAATAGCCTCCAGTGCGACAACACCACCGTCGTCAACACCACCGTCACCAACAGTATGTACTCAATCGTCCTGTACGTAAATAGCAGACCTAACGTTCAACTGAGATACGACCCATTTTTGCATAATGGATCCGCGAATTCTGGTCATACGTTACCCTGTCCGCTGATGAGACCACGAAACGTGACTTTACAGTGGACAGCGCAGCTCCTGACCAACTGCGCAAATGCACAGTCTGTTCTGGGTCAAGCGCTGATGACTAATGGTATAAGACCCATTTTTGCATAACGCGATTCAAATGGTTTGTTCCACCAGCAATAAACATTTTTTTACCACTCATTTATTAAAGCCAGACTCTGAAGTCAGCATATGTCCACTTGTTCTCTTAGGCACGTGCGGTAACAAGCTGGGTGAAATCTGCGATTACTATGGCGACAGTTCCTGCCTCGGACTCTTCGCGCCTTGGGCACGTGCCAACTGCGCTCTGCGCTGCGGATATTGCGGTGCGTGTTTCCTTGTACTTTCTTAGTCAAGATTACTCGGAGCATAATGACCACGCTGAAAATTAATTTTGAGCATTATTTATCAACATTTCAATCCATCGATTATTATTTTTTTATCTTACAGACTACAAAGAGCCGTGCATGGACCGCCTGTCCTACTGTAACCTGTACGAAATCGCGGACGCCTGTACAACCTACGAGGGCTGGGCGAGACACAACTGCAAGGCCTCCTGCAACAAGTGCGCGTCGCCCAAGCCTCCAACCGACACAACCACAGAACCAACCCAGGGACCAACCAACCCCGTGACCAAAACTCCGGGGACAACCATGGCGCCTACCACAACCACCATGGGGCCATCAAGCGCCGCCCCACTGGCGCAGACGACCGAAAGTCCGGTTACCGAAGGGGCCCCGCCGATAAGAACCACGACGCCGGACGGCGCTCCACCAACTAGGCGACAGACGACGGCGAGGTCCATATAGGCGTTTCAAGCAGCGTTCTAAGTTGCGCCATCTTAAACATTGGCAGTTCAATTAATTAGATCGAAAATAAATTATGTATGAAAACTCTCTAGCTTGTAAATTTATATTTCTTCATTCACAGATCAGCACACATTATTCCGGTTTCTAGTTTGTTTTATTATAACGTGCACGTGCGTATGCCCACGTTTCATTTAATTGCGTTTATTAATCACGGGAAACGAAATTGAAGTCTGCCACTGCTATTAGTTGTGGATAACCCGAATTGAAATCTGCAACCGATATTAGTGGCGTTTAACCTTCATTTAAGTATGGAACTGATATTAGTTTCGTGTACATTACATATTGAAGCCTGAAAATGATATAAGTGCCGTGTAACACACATTCACTTTAGACCACTAATATACCATGTTGTCTTCTGAACTTATTTTTTTACCCAAATAAATTAATGCTATTATTATATCTTGGTACCGCGCACATGTAAGTTTACTCAGCGACTCTCGTACTTAAAATGCATCAATAATGATGCCAGATCGATATTAAACATTATTAACACAGATGTTTGCATGTATTTTAGTCACTAAATGCTTTAAATTAATAAATGTAAACATTGGAACTAAAAAGCTCCATAAAAAAAAAATAAATAAATAAATAAATAAATAAATAAATAAAGAAAACAAAAGTAATCCGCGACTTGGCTCGAACCACTGACCCCTGGAGTTAAAGTCTAACGCTTTGATCTAAGAGACATCAGTGCTCATACTGTGAGTGGTGTTTTTCATACTTTATATAAGCAATCCTCGTAGTGTAACACAATATAATGATAACAACAGAACTCTCCAAAATATTCAATCGTTTCGCGTTGCAACACTTTATAGTTTTCAGGCTTTAAAATAGAGGCTTTACAATCGTAAAAAGATGCATATAATGGATATTGTAGATCATAGTTTATGTTCAGTATTACTGTTTCCTCACAAATATCATAACTACAACGAAAATGCGAATCTGAAACCTTTATTTTTCAATGTTGTCAATTTACCAAACCGTGCAAAGGTCCCTTTAATATTTATCCGAAATATCAGTACATAAGAATGAATACGTGTACACTTGGAAGCAGTAGATATCCTCAACGACTGAAATTAAGAGTTAATATAATGTTTCATTGATCAAAAATCAGCTAATAGGTTTTCGCTAACTATCTATGAAACAGATTAAATATCAGCCTGGGCCCGTAAGGGAACAATATTATCATCATCAAAATACCAAGAGTAGTAACAGGGAACCAGTATTTACATACCCTGTTCTCTGATATTAGTGGCGTGTAACTCAAACAGTGCGGTATAATCCGTGGTTTATCGACCAATGGGTGGAAAACCCAGTATTTTACTTTCGTTTTGAAAGTGTAAGCAATCTCATCAATATGTTATTGAAACATTGTTAAATATTGACGGACTACACTACTTGGATTTCTTGAAATATATTAGAACACATATATTCCACTGTTATTGATAATATTTCATTTAAGCCATTTAGTGATCGCAAATTTTGAACATTTTCTAAATCGAAAGTAGTTAATTGACAATTGTGTGTTAAAATGTCGAATGCAATCGTACTGTCGAGTAAAGAAAAACTTCTGGTTTTCGTATATCACGAGGATGGTGATATCGAAGCAGCGAAGGAACTGCAGAGGTATCTCAATGACAACAACTGTATATGCCAGATATACAGCCAAACGCGAGAGCCCGGAACACAAGTTCTAGAACCACTTCACGGCTCCGTAAATCAGAACCAAAGAGTCGTTTTTCTGATAACCAGAAAAACTGAAGAAACAGGGTTGATAACTTTCGCATTTGTGGCAGCGTTAGACAAGGTTTCTCTGAAAACATGCATGCCTGTATTTATCGCATACAAAGGGAAATCGGTAACAATCGAGTGCTTCGAAAAGGGTCTGCTAGCTTTGACACCTGTATTTGTCGACTTGGACCAAGAACAAGAACGTGGATTTGATTCAATACTAGCAAAATTGAAATGTAAGGTTATATATAGGATTTTTTAAAAACAATATTATCACGTTTACCATGCCGTTAAAGCACCATCTTTTTCGAATTTGAAACTTAAAAGTTATTGTCATAAACTGTTTATAACACATTTTGCTTTCCGGTGAATTCAGTAAGAAGAACTGCTTTTATTTATTAACTTTCCAGATTTTTTTTCCCGTTCTTGCTAGAATGTGTATTTCACTGAATGGGAGAAACACTGTCACGTTAAAATTCCGCACTCTTAACAAATCTGTCGACATTCTGTAAACAACAACAAATAACATGAAACATTTATATATTTGTTTATAAATTGTTTTACTTGTATTTTAAAGCTTCCAAATGTTTGGCGGAAGACTTGCCGGTGGGCAACTTACACCATGGGTTGGTCTACTCTCACATTTCAGGCTTTTTGGGATATGTGGTAGAAGGTATTTATATTTTATAATTATATATATACCTTTTTGATATGTATTAGCCCAAATTTAAGGTGACCTTTTACGTGTTTAGTTTAAATAATCTTTTACTTTATAAAATAGTTTTTGTATATGATAATCTAGAATTCAGCTTTATCAAATTATATAAATACACTACTCTTGATGACTCGAAATTACAAGTTAAAAGTATAAAATAATTTATAATATATTGATATGTATTAGACAAAATTTTAGGTGACCTGTAATGTATTTACTTTCAATAACCCTTTACTTTATTAAATACTTCCTATATATGTTTATATATAATTCACTTTTTCAAATTATATTAATAACAATCAATTCTTGATTACTCGAAATGGCAAGCAAACAGCACGCCATCAAAACTGTATCACACATATATATCAACTTTGTTTAATATTTAGTGGACTATACTTGCTTAATTTGTCGTTATTAAATTTCTGTCAATTAAGTTAGCTCTTGATGGCTCAAAATGATAGGCAAACTGTTTGTTTTAAAAACTGTTAAGCTTTTTTGTATTACAACTCAGTTTGATAAATTTTATTTTCACCGCATTCATTTCAGAGCTGCAAAAACATCTTCTAAAAAAGTGCGAAGAATATAACAAAGAAGGGAAACTTTTGATCAACAGATTCGTGTTGGTTATACCTGAAACTTGTGAAGTTCCATCGGGCATGTTAAAAGCAAATGAATCCGCACCCATTTGTATTTCACCACATTTAAAGGCAGACAAAACAGTAGATGAAATTTCCTTTCAAAGGAAACACGCTGGAAAGGATAGAACGTACAAATTGACCATCTACAAAATAAAAAGTGGAAATGTAAATATTTGTTAATGTAAATAATTTAATTGTAACTCAAGCTTAGCCCGTATGATTTAATCAATAGCTATAACATTATTACTATTTGTATATTAGTTGATTCTGTTAATTCTGTGGGTTGGCCGATCCATCAAGAATACAAAATACCCCTTCGTCCTATTGTCATGTTGTAAATATCTCGCGAAAAACGTGCACGACCAAAACCAAGTCTTGATGTAGGACACACATTCAAGCTTGTAATTTATAATAAAAGAGTTCATTTATAGAAATGTGTATAAATGAGTTAAATAGATTCCACAATACTTGGCCGTCGCTTAAGGAATGTGTTTCTATAACAAAGGCCACACATTTTATACCAAATGTTCCTAATTGATAAATGTTGTTTCAGGAGGAGTACTACATCTGTGCCCAAGTGCCAACAGTTTTGACCGCCATCTCTCAGCTCGCACAGAATCATCTCGGCAAGATAGACGTTGGTCGAGAGAAGCAGAGATTGCATCTCCTTTACCAGCAGATTCTGGACCTCAAAGGGTGGAATGACACGGTGAAATTAGTCTCCTGCAAAGGTATTACAGCATAAAATAGTGTGGTGCTAGTTACTGTTTAACAATTATAATTGACTGTTTCATATTTTTGGTTAATAATATCTCAATATAGTGTTAACCGTAAGGGTGAACTACTTAAACTTATCGATTGTGAAATTATAATTTCTTTGAACCCGTTTACATGTTTGGAGTCTTAATTATCACTAATTAGTAGAGACTGTCAATTGAACCGTAACTAATATAAACATGAACTTTATTGTATTTGTAACTTGTTGGAATACACTGCAATTATGTCTTTCGAATACACAAGTAAAAATGCATTATTATAGACGGCTCAAGTGTTAATTCATTATTTTAGACGAAGCGGACATTCCCCGTGCGTTGTTTGATGCTGCTCAGACATTAGCCACATCTAATCAGGAACTCGCCGAATCGCAGAAAGAAACCGCAACACCGGATGTACAACAGGTACTCTTAGTTTAGTTTCGTACAATATAAATAACATGTTTGATTAAACTATTCAAGTGCATCGACATACTGACTATAGGGGAATCTCCAAAATATTGTGCACATCCGTTCGTACGACACAGGACACATTTTTGGAATTATCCACTAAGTATAGTAAATTCTTACAATAGTCTTGCATACACTCAATTTTATATACTTTTTGTGATTATAAACCTTATTATAATGCATGATAACAATGTTTGAATAGCCGTGATAAACAATTTCATAGTTTAAATAATGTCATAGGAAGTTATATAAAATGACAAAATTAAAAGTAGAATTAAGATGTTAACAACCTGAAAATTTAAATCGCTTATCTGATTTATCCATCATCATTTATTTTAATACATACATGTACTACACATAACAATGTATCCATTTCGGTTCTTTTCTCAAGGAAATAATACACCATATAATATGGTCCATATTATAACTGTGAAGTTACAGTATAAATATGCTAGAATAATGCATCATATGCATCTTTACCTTTTAAGCAGGGACGAGTGTACATGAGATATTGCGAATCGGATTCGGACCAAAAGGTGGGGAAAGACATTTCAAAAATGCTTAAGAAGAAACGCATTCAAACGTTTACCTCATCGCCTGGCGAAGGTGTACTGGAAACTGATATAACACATGAAGGCTGGGTAATAGTTTTCCTTTCAAAAGCTGCACTAGACGACCCCGTTTTCTCGTTCAACATGATGGCCATTCTACAAACGGATGTTGATAAATGCAAGCTGCGAGTTATGCTTGTATTAAATGACCTACAAATATCGGATGTTCCACAGTGTATAAAATGGGTCCGCTTCTTTCATGTCACAGAAGATAAAGCATACCTGAATGGTATTCTGAGAACAGTCTCAGGTAAAATTGCCTTGTAATTAACACTAATGCAAAACCATGAAAACATGTATTGGCTTTACCGTTGAGGAAATAACAATAATCCAAACCCAACCCAGATATAAGTTGGTACTTCCTAAAGTTTAACAATATGTACATATATTCAATTGCGTGCTCCTTAAGTATAAAATTGTAATCGACAGTATTTATCGGTCTGATTAAATGTAAATTGGTATACATCGGAATGTACCAAAGTTGTTCGAATTAATCAGACTGCACATAGTTATATTGCCAGTTTTTCGAAATGTTGGTCTTATTACACATACTGGTGTTATGTTTAATAGCATTCATTGGAATGTACTCAAGTTGTTTTATTTATCAGACTGTACACATTGTTTATGGTATACATCGTACAATACATACGTTGTTCGCATTTACCAGAATTAATATATGTTTCAAGGTATTCATCTGAATGTACAAACGTTGTATACATTTATCGGAATAGACATTCGTTTTTTATATTCATTGGACTGAAATGCGCTGTTCGCATACGTTGGAATGTAATATATTACATTAGTCTTCGGAATGTTTATTCGTCGGGAAGTAATACAAAGCGTGTATTTATCATGATGTAGAAACGTTGTTCATATTGATCTGAATATTTATACGTTGTTTGTAGTCATATTTTTATAACGTTTCATGACTGTGGGGATTCTTCAGATGCTCCTGTTGACATAAGCAAGGCAATACCTGCGGGTGACGTGATTCCTGGATTAGCTTGGGCATACGTACAAAACTACCTGATGAAAACGTTGACCAACAGTAAGTCCTGACACAAATATGTGAGAGACTAACGGCAACACAGCACAAAAAAAAATGCATTTAATGAGTGTAGGGTCCTTTATTAATTTCAAGGAACCAATTTCCAAACAGTTTTGCACTTACACACAATTCGTTGGTTCTTTAAAACGGTATTAAGAACAACTCACTTGTCTCGGAGTTATTCCTAAAACGTTTACGTGTATATAAAGTATAATCTCTTCATATCACAATTCAAAATACCAATACAAAAGTATAAATTTTCAATTTAAGACCATTAAACTAATCAATGGTTGGATGCAAACCAGATAAAAAGAATTTTGAGTTTTTGAGGCATGATGACCAGATAAAAAGAATTTTGAGTTTTTGAGGCATGATGACCCGAGACTAAAGCAGTTTCTCCTACATCTCCACTTAAATTTGAAAACGCTTTGCAAGCATATTATCATATCTTCGCTTATATTCGGATGATTGTTAGCAATAGGAAACCGCAATAATGTTGTAAAAGGCCATAGTTCATAGCGTGCTTGTGTAGGTTATATGAAGCTAAATACAATATTATTTCTCAACTTTGTAAATGAAATTACAATTTTCAAGCTAATTACAAATATGCAATTAGTCTTATTATCATTCATTTATGTGAGGAACAACGAAAATTATATGTCTAAATGTACATAATATGTTTTGCAGCATTGGGCAAAAGAATCAAAACATATCTTAATGAGAAGCAGATAGAGTGCGGATGTATTCAGACACTTATACTTGTCTGGGTAAAGTCATGTAACACGGAACAATGGTTGACGGAGCTGGCAAATAAAGGGTAAGTGCTGGCATATTATTATAAATAAACTAATCAGTTTTCAAGAGAGGTAAGGAATAATATTACATAGTGTTACTATAAATAGTAACAAAATGACGTCACGAGCGGTCTATCTAGCGGTCCGATTTTTTTGTATCTGAACAAAATGGCGTCCACATTCAGTCTTTTCCAACGGTGATTAATAAAATTAAGCCACAAATCAACGAAATAATAACATAAAAACAGATAATTAAACGTAGCACATAATTAGAATGATGAAAAAAATATCGATTGCATCTAAAACTGTACAGCACTGTAGATTAAACTGATGACACTATTTGAGCTTAAAGTTTAACAGGAGTTACCCAGCATCAAAATTTAGTAAACGAAAATCTTACCTCAATGACAACTTTAATCCAATGTTTATAGTAATAAAATTACAACGATATGCACTTCCATTTTCTGTTTTTCCACCCCTTTATCTTAATTTATTTCAAACTACACTTTTTGAAACGTTTTACGAAATCGAATGACTGCTCGGAGTGATTTCTTTAATTCCTCTTGAAGTTTTCAATTAAACATTACACACACACAATCCGAAATACGTTTTGGATTCGTTCGATGCTTTTTCAAATAAATATAATCTATTTTACCGTTAAATAAATCACAACGTCTGAATTGTTGACGTTAAAATCCAGAGAGTCACGCTTAAACTGGTGTGACGTTTCGTCACATAAATTACGTTATACAAGATACATACGTCATAAATTGCGTAATCAATTGAATGAACTTAAAAGTACGGAAAGCTGGTTTGGTTATATATTTTAGTGAAGGAACAAATAGGATGATATGTAATATAAACGATAGCACACGGCAGAGATGGACCGGACGTCTATAATCGGCCCTAGCCACATAATGGCCCTCGAGCCAAAGGCCCTCGGCCCGTTATAACGGCAGCGGGCCGATTATATACGTCCGGCCCAGCTCTGCCGTGTGTTGTTTTCTAATTAAAAATGTCCTTTTTTTTGTAAATCTTTCACTATTAGTACTCAGTTTTGTATCCAGTAGGGATAAAAGTAAATTGACACAGAACAAGTTTCACTCTTTTCTGATATATTTCGCCTTAATAGGCTCATAAACAATTCTTTAATAATTTACCGCTTGCATGTTAACTATCTTTACTATCTTTAATCAATATATATTTACATTTATAGAGTGTCCTACTTGATAAAGATGTTCTATCAAGTTCGTCATATATAAAGTCATGCTGCGTCTGTCTTCTGACTCCTAACAATTCTTGTCGAAAATTCAATTGTAATCTTTCAATTTGTAAATGATATTGATATCCAGATATCTCTGAAGAATCTTCAAACATGGTATATTAGTTTATAGATCATTTCTAACTTGTGGAGTATCGTACCATTATAACATCAGACAGTGTCTTTATTTAAAACTTGCATTTAATGATTGTCGAGATAAATGAATAAAAGTAAAAGAAAATGACCCCCAAGTGAAATAATAAGTCCAAGGTAGGTACATTTATCGAAAATCTCTAACTGCAGATTGTTACAAAAAAAACTTAATATTTCTCAACAATCTTCCTACTTTTCTAAAAATCACCAACTTCCATCTATTACAATACTGATGTAAACATTTAACTCATTCTTGCGTGCAAGTTTCCATTTCGGAAAATAGCGTATAATCATGTGCATTTAACACAATAGATAGTTTAAAAACATCTTATTTATTCCTTCAAAGTTATTTGTCAACAACAAGTCTTCAATGCAATTAAAAACATGGAGAATAGGAAAGGCGACAACGAGGGCCCCTGACGTAACCTTAACATACATGTAAATATAGGTCACAATATACTAAAAGATTTCCTTCACAAATTCAATGTAAAAGCAATAACTTTAACAACAAATAAAGTCAAACTTTTGCGTATAGAGACCCTCATAACCTTTTCTCAAAGAGCATTCCAAGACGAATTGATTTAAACAATAAAAATATAGGTCACGCGTTATGCAAGAAAGAACTCGACACGAATCAACGGTCACTGTTTTACGACCATCTATTTACCGGCTTCTCTCCAATGGTTGAGGGTTTCCCGCTATCAGTCAAAGTCTCATGTAGTCTTCAACATTCAAGTAAAAGAGTGAATTTCGATTAAACAACAATGTTTTCCCTACCACATGCACAAAAAAAACATTCTAAAATAAAGTCATGACAAATGCCCCTATAGAGAATTGCGTCTTCTAATAAATGATGTTCATGTTTTAAGAAAGTATAGCATTGCACTCCACAAATGTTAAGTAAACTGTAACCTATAGCTATCGATGTTTGTTTCACTTTTATGTTGCATGCTACCGTCACTTTCTTGTCAAATTTAATTATCCATGCTTACACGCATAAAGATTTGCGATGCATGTCAAACCTTTAAACTAAATGTCATAGTTATGGGCTACAACTCACCATGCACCAACCTCTCCGAGTAAAAACCCGCGTTTCTCCTTAGTTGAAAAATATTGAAATCATAAGTTATTTACCCATTTTATGGAATGGGGATCATATAGATCCTGGCGTGTGCGTCTTTCATTATGTCAGTGTTTATTGTCTAGACTTTTTCTAAGCAGCTTATGGCTGAAATTTACCAACTCCTCGCAATGTTTCCTTACCTTTGGGTACGGTAGATAATGCATTCGCAAGTAAATCCTGACCTTATGCAAATCCTTATTTTTTGCTTAATGTAACGTTTTATATATTGTTTACAGTCCAAATGTATGGCAAAATGATCAATACAGTCTTTTAATTACGTCATATAACAAACATGTTTGAATAGACCTTCATTACATGGTGTGGTACGGCGGGAGCGATATGATTAAGCTATGCTCGGAACCATTCATATCTTAACGCCGATGTTGTGAAATTCAGCGTAATTTTGTTGGATGTCTTATTCCTTTTAAACAATACAATGTGCAATGTCTGCCTTGCTCTTCGGAGCTCATTACTAGCAACTTCACAGGGTATTAATCTATAGTTAATCAAGCGACAAAATGCCACACATGATAACCATAAACCATTGCTAAAAGTCCTGTGTCATTAAATGAAAGATTGAAGCCAGTCATAAAGGTCCGCAAAGAAATTAAAAAATAATTACTGACATTTTTTGACAACGATAACAGGCTCATGTTACTAAAATACATATATTTTAAACGTTGTGAACTGTTGATATGTTTATTTCGACAAAACAACATGTTCATATTCACTTTTGTGGTATAATCGGATATATATAAGGGTCAAATTTCGTGGGTTAATGATTAAACTTTTGAATCATTTAATTAAATAGTTGTGTCCTTCCGATGTTTTATTTCAGTGTCCATAACCGCCAGGTGGAACATTTGAAAGGAGATTTAGCGCCAACTATTGACGAATTTGGTGGACAGATTGGCCGACCTTTCAACTTAAACGTCTTCAAATACACTGACACCAGGGATCCAAATAATAAAGTACCACGAATATTTTGATATCAATATATATATACATGTAGATACATTGATACATTGTATGATGTTTATATTGGGGAAATATATTGCACGTATACCAATTAGAGAATTGTGTGAGTTACCATTTAAATTTAATTATTTAATGGACGAAATAATTAAAATGACTTACGGATGTGTGAGGCAATACAGTTTTCATGATCGGAAATCGTGTGGCACCATTGATTGTCTGTCAACCATGTCCGTGTATGTGTTAACTCAATAGGGTTTGGTCAGTAACTTAGGATAGATTGCCAAGATACGTTGTCGAATGTACACCATGACTAGAAAATGTGATGCTCAAAATATCGTGTTTATTATTTACCCAAAAGTCAATATCGAACCGGTTAAAGGTAAAGAATACGCTGTTTATATTTGTGTGTCTTGTTTTGTATTTTAAAGATGGATTTTGAAAAAAAAAACAAGGCTTGTCACCATAGGTTGACATATGCCCCCTTTTTCTTCATTTTTCTTAATCTAAACGCAAAGTGTTTTTCCACATTTTTCAAAACCTAAACGCAAAGTGTGACGGAATTTTAGACGGACAGACGGACAGTGCGATATCTATATGCCCACCTTCGGGGGCATACAAAATATAATCACCAACATGGGGTATATCTGGTCCATTAGATCGCATTTATATTTCAAAAGTATAACATTGTATTTGACCCGCGCTCTGAGAAAACCGGGCTTAGTTCATGTGTGTAAAGTATCGTCCCAAATTATCATGTGCAGTCCTCACATGCTAATCAGGGACGACTCTCCCCACTTTAATGGACTTTTTCGTTGACAGGAATTATCTTCTAAACGAAAATCCAGTCTTTGCGGAAAGTATCGACCCATAATAGCCTGTGTGGATTGCTAATATGGGACAATATTTTACGGGCATGCGTTAACGTCCGTGTCAGTTGGCAACATTACTAGCCTTAAAATTTGCATGTTTTTTGGGTGAGATGATTATTTGTTTGACAAATGTTTGCAAGCCAATACACACCATATGAATTATGGGAATAGATATAGGCATGTGATATTGTTCTGTTTGCAGTTTGAGAGGTGCTTCCTAGCCGAGTATGTGACACCCATGCAGTGCATCAAGATGATGGAGTCAGACTATGCTGGCATGTCGTCTGCTGCCATGGAAGAACAAGGACCGAGGTTCAAGGACATGCTTGACCAGATTATGTCTAGGAAAACAATACAAGACATATTTGGTGAAAGCAAAGTGTCAATGATCTTTTTTGATGGTCAGTGGTTACATTATAATTATTATTATTATAATCAGATGTATGTGTTAGTGTTTTGTTTGTGTTCGAGTGAATCTTTTTAATCGGGGGGAAATGAAATGTATAACCGATAATGAACTTTAATTCTTACTATATATTTAATCTGAGTGATTATTTACATCTCTGAAATTTGGACAGTTGATAAGCCGAATTAAAATATTATTTATGTATACGTATACAATGAGTAATGTACATTGTTAACCACAGTTAAGCAAATCTAGGACAAGCAAATGGCGACGCTTCCTCCCCTTCTTATATTGTTTCTGAAGTTGGAATTTCCTCTACTGTATTATGTTTCAAGTTAAATTTTACATCAAAGTGGATATCTAAAGAAGAAGGACTTGACTATCACGCGGTACCAATAATTTTCCTCCAGACCTCGTTTCTTAAGTTTAGTCATTAAACAAATTAGCTTCTTTGAACTGAACGCATTTGCATGAAGTCAGAAACAATTTCTCTCATGTACTTAAGCACAAAGTCAAGTTTCAAAATGTGTGTATGTTTCTTTGATAGAAGTCCCGAAGTTACATTACTGAATGCAACAGTTTTAGACCCAGTAAAACAGTATTAAAATCTTAACAAGTAAAGCTTCAGGTGCAATAATAAGAGGCAAATCTTACTATAGCATATGGTCCTTAATATGGCAAGTTAAACAATTTTTTCTCTATGCCTTATTGACTCATTCGCAGTGACTTTTACCATATAACTTAAAATGTAGCTTTTATTTTTAAATGCATTCGTCAAATTTGAATATTTTGCTTGCTGATACCACACAACATGCACACATATGTATATTATGCCTTGCTGTTACAGACCTGGCTTCAAGTCCTGAAAAAAGCCTCATTGACTTGCTGGACGAAGAGATTCGGGACTTCCCGACAGTGATCAACAGACAGTGAATGTACTCGGTGATTAACTGACCGTCATATTCCAAAGAGACCTGACCGGTCATACAAACTTCATTCAAACTAATACAAACCTTTCATGGTGAATGTGTTGACTTTATTACTAACACGATTGTAATTTAGGAATCTGACATGCTTTTTAATTTAGTTATCACATAGGATGACGTTTATAAAAATCATATTACGTACCGAAAAAGAATTTCGAACTATTTTGCATAAATATAACTGTTTTGTGTTAATCGTTTTTACTGTTTTTACCCATGATACCAATGTTAACATGTAATCACATTTCGTAAGTTTTGTTAATGCATATGGCAACAGTGTCAGGTTCTCTAGTTTATCAGATACAATTACATTTGTTTAGAAGTTATAAGTATGTTACATATAGTATTTGTTTATTTTGAGTGTACTGTTTAAACCAAATGACATTGAGTAAATATTCAAAACAAACTGTGTTAATAGTGTACTACATAGCCATTAAAGACTTCAATACGTAGTTTGTATTTTTAAAATGTCTCGAATGTTGAGTGTGATGTTCCAATCATATGGCGTTGAGGGTATATTTTATACAAACTGTACTTTGTTTATATTGTACAACTGTGTTTTTAATTAGATAGAAATGTCAGTAATTTATGTGTATTTGTATGGTGTCTAAAAATGTTTAAAATTACTGTAAGCGTTACCCAAGTTTTTTTTTATCCTTTTGTTATTTGAGGAACAATTTTATCGGAAAAAAATGCTGACAAATAGCTGTCAGCATGCTCAAAACTATGTTTTAGAAAATACAGTACTATATCCTTATATAACACGATTTGCACTTAAATACATTAAGATATATAAAGAAAAAAACACGTCGTGCCGTAAATTATGATTGACATATTTACCTGTACATGTATTTGTTCTTAAGTTGTTTTAAATCGCATAGCATTACATTTTTATGAATAACAATACACTATTCGTTTTTCTATTTGCTTGTAATGTGATGTTTTTTTATGTGGTATTTAAAAAAATGGTCTTTTAACATTAGCACCTAACAATGAGTTTTCGTATTTGTTTACAATCATGTTATATTTGGATGTATACTATAATGACATTGTGACAATTTTCAGAATAGTATTTTTTAATTTACAAAAAAATTGTATTTGTATTTTCTGTGTTATTTACTGTATTATTAACCTATGATTTTTAATTTTGTATAATAGCTTTTTAGATTAAATGCGTGTTTATTCCAATATGTATGTTTTGTTTGCTTGATTCAACTAGTACAAGCAAGTGTTTTCTCTTCATATCAAAACCAAGTTATAAATATACAGCAGGCTCATTATATTCTATTCATTATATTCGTTGCTATTTTTATGTCTTTTTTCATTTGTTATTTTAATTATATTTTAACTTTAATAATGTGATGTTATTTTGTGTTGATTTGTTCGTTCACTTGTTTTACTGCACCATAGATTTAGAATTAATTCAAATTTATATGGACTAAAACACATCACTTATGTGCCATAGAAACAATACCAATATTACACTTTCAGTTTCCAACTCCCGTATAATACGACGTATGTTTATTTACATTTGAAGTTCCCATCGGAAATAAGTTGTCATATCTTCGTTGGCCTCCCCTTTGTGACTTAATAATATGACTTCAATTTCTATTTGATCGTTATAGACAACCCACAATAATCTTTCATTTTATTTAAGAGCTTTAAATTGTTATTGTTTATTAATGTTTCTAATCCAGATGAATACGAACACTTCTGCCGTTGTTGTTGTGTGTATATATGTATCCTTTTTACCGAAGTTGTCATATATTTGTACATGCGGTTGTGTTTGTTTGTTTAAGAGAGAGGGAGATTGCGAATAATCACTTTGAACGGTCATTTACAGATCTTAAGTAAGATATGTAACCACTATATTATTTTAACATTATTTTTCAACAAATATTAAATGTATAGTATACCAATAACAATTTACTTTGTAATATATGCTTTGTCAACATAACGGGCATGTTTTTAACTTTATTCTTTTTTATTCAATTTAAACATACATCTCGTATACATATGAAAAACAAGGTTATACATTTACAACATTAACTTATTAATTATTGTTATTAAAGGAATGTTCATATTATATACAATTTCTGTATAAAAGTTTAAGTCAATTTTTTGGAGATGATGCTAAAATATTATATAAAAAAAGATGAAAAAGAGGAGAACGATAGTAAAAAAAGGGGGATGATGAGCTTTAAAAAAAAGTATTATTAGAAAGTTACGCTTTAACTTCAAAGGAGTTTCAGTAGGAAAAAATGGAAAAGGTAAGACGGAAAGGAATACTACGATATGGGCAAGATCATGTAAGGGTGTGATAAATTTATGCCATATGTTTTTGTGTTACTTTATTGAAATAAAAAATAATTGGATATTTTATAAAGGTATTTAATTTCCCCATCCACCATTTAACCATTTGTATATTTTATTTGAGTCGATGTATGTGTTTGTTATAAGAAAATGTTAAATTCTACGTTTTGATCTTTATAATGATAAACATAATTTCTTACATATAGATAACAAAAGAAAACATAGCATATTGCCTTATGTCTATTTAGCCTTATTATTTACACAATGTGCAGCACTTATGGTATTCATCCTCAATGTAATATCTTGCATATTGTTGTATTACATGCAGGAACGTTCAATTAGTGATAGATTTAAGAAAAAAATGAGGAAGAAGGATATATACTCATTTGTACATCATGAGGATGGAATATAATCTATGGAACAACTTTGAAAAAAAAATTGTTATATGATCATTCTTATGACTATGTTACTTTTTTCATTGTAAATTTATTTCTGGTCAACTGTAAAATATCAAATGACAAAATATAAAATAAAATGTTATGTACAATAAACACATATCAATAGTTATATATTGCATAATGGTCTTTACACACAAGTACTGTAATGCAGATATTTAGTTTTGAACCAACACACAACTGATGAAATTGTAATCCACTACCAGCAATTATCAGTTCTTATTTAACAAAAATGATAACACTCACATTGCCTGATTGCATTTCAATATAATTGTTAGATATTCCTGCACAATTTCCCCCATTTACATAGTAAAACATCTGTTTTTGTTCTTCAAAGCGACATTCAATTCGAGAGTATTATTTCGAACGTTGCTTGATAGTTAAATGAAACATTGACTACCGGTATGCAATGTTACAATAGGAATATGTGGCTCTTAATATGGGTTTATAATTCAATTACATACTAGCTGTACAATTATCAAAATTATAAATCCAAACTGAATGATGTAGCTTTTTTGTGCAAAATGTCTTTGATTTCCACCAAAAAGGTTGTATTGTATAACATTTTGAAAAATATAATGTATTTGATGAATGAAAATGATAATTAAACTGATGCCTCACCTAACCCTGTTGTTTACATATCAAAGAAAACTTATCCTTTCCAAGTGGTCAAGAACCTTGCTGGACCAGACTTCGGTACATGTGGGGAATGGAGGTTACATCCACATCCTAGTTGCACACTTATGTTGGTATCTCACTCACTTATTGTACCGATTACTTTTAATGGCTGACATTTACCAACAAGGATGCCTTTACAGTGGTTACAAAGAATGTCTAATATTTGAACTGGTGACGTACGTTGTAGTCGCACACCACCCGGATTCGAACTCGGGCGTGATTGTCAAGATCAACATTCTGACAAAGTTTCATCAATATTGAATAATAAAGTTATAACAAGGTTTGTCTTAGACGAGACCCGATGACTTTCCTCTGTACGCATCTAAATCAGTTTCAAACTTGTCAAGATAAACATTTTGACTAAGTTTTATAAATCAATTGTATCAATACAAAATGCAGTACTCCAGCCATTGACTGACCATAAAAGCAAAAAGGGAGGGAAATTTTAAACAATCACTTTTAACGTTTATTTACAGATCTTAAGAATGACATATTACCGAAATTTTATTTGAACAGTATTTTTCAACACATTTGATTTAAAATATACCAATGAAAATTTACTTTGTCATTTAAAGTGATTCAACATAAAGTGCATGAAAAAAAAATATGAACAATGATTGGATATTTATTATTTAAATACAGATATTTAAGTACTGTATATTTTGCTTGAGTCAATGTATGGGTATTTTATTAATAAATGTTAAATTCTACGTTTGTATCGTTATAATAATAAACTTTATTTCTAACAAAAAGAAAACACAAGAAAACAAGGATATCAGTAAAACTGATGGATGTTTCCCAATGATGCTTTGTCGATGTATGGGTTAATTGTGAGAAAAAACAAAAGTGTGACGGAAGGAATAACGGAATTTCAAACTGGCAACTATATGCTCCCCATATATATATATATATATATATATATATATATAGGGAGCATACAAACAAGAATTATAATTTACATACTGTGCAGCTCTTGTATAGTATTCAACTGCAATGAAATATCTTGTATTTTGTTGTATTACAGGAAAATACTTTCATTTAGAGATATATTAAAATATAAATGAGACAGAATGATATCATTTTTTTGTGAGGCTCTATATCCTGCCGTTGGACTATAATCACTGTATGGAACAGCTCTTCAAACAAACTCTGTGATATGACCATTCGTAAGACTTTGTTACACTTTGTAATTGCATTTTTATTTCTGGTCTAACGTACGACTATTTTATGAAATAAAAAGTAATGTACACAATATATATCAAGAGTAATATATTGCATTTTATTCTTGAAATACAAATACTGTAATGAATATATTTATTTTTGAAACAACACACACATGATGAAACTGTCATACACTAACAGCCATTGTCCTTGCATTTAATTATAATTTTGTTATCAATCATTCTTTGCAAATATTTGATGTAAGAGTCAATATTTTGCGAATTAGTGAATACTACAACAGCTTAATCAGAACTAAATGCAAATTTGTTAACTACAGATCTTTTTATAGAAACAGACTGCGCTTACTTAAGCTATATGTAATGAATGATTCACCATCAAGTTCGTGCACTGAGCTGTTTTGCTTTTAAGTTTAAAATGTGGAAGCTCTATATGAGCTCGTTTAATAAGTATTCAAAAGCCATGACAATTGCATTGACATTCAAAAGTTGTCCACAATTTATAAAAGAATTAATAAGACTTTACACTGTATATTACCCCAAACTAAAATGATGGGTGCATATTGCATTTCAGTAAAATTTGAAGAACTCTATCAAATGCAGATTTGATTAAATGACCTTCAATAATAAGGGTATTGACAATCAAAGAGTGGCCTACAATCCGGTTACTTCAGACGCTTAAGAGCAAATCTTCAGCGGCATGACATGGCAAAACCGCCTTTCTTGTGCATTGAAAAAGGGAGATTACTCTAAATTAGTTAGTTGTTAGAATTGTCTCGTAGTCTATGACTTACTTCCCTTAACTAAAACTATAATGATTAAGCGCTCGTTGTTAAGTTACACATGTGTAAACATTTAATGTCATTTATGGTGTTTATAAATTTAAGGTTAAAACAAAGCCTAAATTCTTGACAATATGGTAAAAGAGTTGTAAACATGTATTGAACACTGACAAGATTCATGAACAGCAGCAATCTGGTCAATGTGAGAAGTACGCTTTAGAAAAAGTAAAAACATACATGTAATTAAAACATGATTACAGCCTTTTTTTCTAATTACATATCAATATAATGATGATTAGATATTCATACACAATTTCCTCCATTGAAATAGTGAAACATTGGTTCGTTATTTTTAGCCCCTTTCAAGTGAGACAGCGTCCTGTCGTGACTCGTGCATATTATGCTTGATAGCTGCTTCATAATAACATGAAATGCTGACTTTGTCGCTTGGCATTTGAAATATGTAAATGAACATTAATGTTTATAATTCAATTACTTAAAAGTTGTTTGTGCAAAATAACTTGCATATTTGGTTTTCCACCAAGGATTGTAATTTATACCATTTTGAAAAATATAAATGATGATAAAAAAGATGCATCAATTAATCGTGTTGTTTCAAGAATCAAGAAAACAAATCATTTCCTTTTTGTTCAGAGACCTGCTAGACCAGGCTTCGGTACGGGTGGGGGAATAGTGGTGAGATCAACAACCTGGTCACCTAGATTACACGCATATGTTTGGTCTTTTACTTACTTCTTGTACCGATTTCATTGAATGGCTGAAATGTACAAATAATAAAGTGATAACAGTTGCCTTTAGAGTGGTAGCAATAGAGGAACAAGAAGGGCGCTCACCTGAGACATATAGAAACGCATCTGTTATGTTCAGATGTTTGTGTATTAACTGTGTTTTTTATCTAGGTTTTTTATTATTAGCACCTAAGATTTGATATGTTTGAGACACTATTAGAACAAATTAAAGTGTTTACTATATACATAAAAAACAAACAAGTAACCTTCGGGGTGTCCAATTTCAAAAACAGGGACGGAATTCGAATACACTTAGAAGAGGACCACCATACGATGCCGCAAACCAAATACTTAAGCACTTACCCTAGCAGTTTCAGAGAATACAATTTTGAAAATTATGTACTATGCAAGTCTTTGTAGATGATGTTACACCTTGGACTTGGTTATTTGTTTAACCCATGGGGCATGATTTGAAAAAACGTAGCAGAGTATCACTATTATACGTTACATGCCAAATAACAAACCCATGGGCCTTGCGGTTTCAGTACAAAATATACATATTAGGAAAACTCCTAGGGCGCCCCAGTGACATTATTTTATCAAACTTTGTATAGGGCTACCCTTGACGTAACACCAATTTTAAAACATCTGACCAGTGCGGTTTCATAGAAGAAGAATTTTAATGTTATTTACTACATAAGTCTATATAAACATATCACCCCGTGTTGCGTGGCCAATGTTGACCCTAGTAGAATGATTTGAACAAACTAAGTAAAATAATAGACAATGTTGCACACCAAATATCAAACCTCTGATAATTGTGATTTCAGAGAAAAATCCTTAATGGGGAATGACCTGACAGTATGCGCATGCCCATCCTATAATATCACCGAATATAATGTTTTAATATCATACAATTTGGGCTCATACGTGTCCAAGATCAAACGCAGAAAGGAAGAGTTATTCAAAGCTCAATAACTCCCAAATAACACATTGTATTTACATTTTGACATACGAAGGGTATTATTATTGTTCCATTTACCTCTGAAACTCCTATACAATGCTACGGTTGTACAACAATGTATCTTACCTGGCGATTTAATATCACAAGTCGGTTAAATGACATTGCCTCTAGCCTGTTTATTCAATATAACACGTCGCTGTTACTGGCAATGTATGCTTGATTCATTGCCATATGATTGAATCACATTAAGAAGAAGACACAAACTTGATTCGGATTGAACAAGAAACACACATATTTGAAACAGACATATTAAGCAGACACAACAGTTTCACACATTAACCATGGCATGTGGTTTGCTACCCAATAAATCCCTGGACTGTGTACTTCTGTTGTGATCCATTGTGTTATTGAACGAATGACCGAGATTGAAGCACGTGTTTTGACCTATAATGTGACTTAATTAACCAAAGTACTTCGTGCCGATTAACAGCCACGTGTTCTTAAGTAACAAGAATCATCAGGAAAAATTTCCACTTTTCTGCAGAGCTTGTTTGTCAAATAAAATATGGCTTATTATTTTGCCTATCGAGAAAATCGTGAGGTTAACATTGTGCATATATTTGCACATGCAAAAAACATAAAACATGACTTTTGAGCAGACATTCATTGGATTATATCAGTTTTCAATGTATTATAGTTGTACGTTTATATATACAGATTTAATAATTAATTAACATAACGATCTTTTCTTTGTTTTACAGATAAATTGAATCTAAGTTATTACATAACCTTTAAACATAATCACAAACTTCATTTATTTTTCATCGATCTTCTCACAGAGCTTTATTTTGTTTCGATCATGTTAATTTGTAGAGGAGTTAATCGTTGCGAGTTTTTTTATTGTTTTGTCGGTCAATTTGTTTACTTTCATTCCTTAGTGTGTGCACTTAACCACTGACGATCTTAGACCATATACTTAATTCTTCGAAAAGTAGGTAAAACCGGCAAAGGGAGTATGGCTGTACAGAACGAAAATGATTGCATAGAAGTTGCAATAAAAAGGCGGTCAAAATAAAAACATACACGTTGAACATTGTTTTTGCCAAAAATAACCATAAATACATATTCAAGGTTATGAACATACTGATTGAACACATCACACCTTAATCTTCATGTATCTTTACTAAAGGAGTTAAATACATACGTTGAATTGTATTTTACATTGAATTTATGTGGACGTTATTTTATTTATTGAAGTATTGCTATATGGTCAAAACTTAAAAGTGTGCAGCAAATCCGGGACTCGAACCCGATACCTCTCGCAGGGCTAGTGCTTTGCCGTTTGAGCTAGTAGGACTGCTTAAACCGCTTATTACCAACACCGCTTAGGTTTGATAGCATGACACAAGTCTAATACAATTCTGGTGCACATTACGGACAGTTCAGATTTCCGAAAGCCTTGCTTTTTGCGTATTTTGAAGACTATCTTATTGTGTGTGTATATATGTATGATCTGACCTTGCAGAATGAACATAACATGGCGATTTTTTTTCAGTGATTGTTTCGCGAAAACCAGCTCCGTAGTGTCAAAGCTAGAATCTGAAATATTAAATACACATTTTAACGAAATAATAAACAAAATAGAAATTTTGAATTAAATTATATGGTACTTATAATGTGATTCATCCATGCGATTTATTTCCGTAATTTGTGTAGCGTTTAACTTTGTGAATATTAATTAAGTGTAAATACACACTGCAATGTAGAGTTATATATGCGTAAAATTTGATATTTAGGAAATGCATCATATATCATTCGATATATATCCATTATTCTCTGTAATTTGGAGCTATACAAAGCCTTTCATATATACATTGCTTCACGTCAGTTTTTGCTCTAAGAATTTTAAAATATGAACTTTATCACATAAACAACATTACTACACTACCGTGCAAATGGTGTTGGAAAAAGAACAAGGTATCAACAAGTTCCATTACCCTTAAATTAAGTACTTTTCAGTTATTGCAGGAGGCTGACTTAACATTAAATTATTCGTGTAACCATAGCAACCACAATGTTTGGCTGACATTTACACTGCCAAAACATAATCCGTGCATATATAGAGGTGCTGCAGGATCATGATTTTAGTTCTCACTTATTTCTGAGCAACCACACTATTTGTATTGGTAAAACGGAACCCTTAAATAGCATGCATATTTGCAATATGCCCCTCGATCGACATACTAAGTTTCACCAACCTAGCTTTAGTACTTTTTAAAGGTTTTACAGCAGGGTCCAGACTTTTCAGATATACAGACGGACGGAAAGACAGACGGACAAGCTGTAATTTAAACATACAGTGCCATTTTTTTAAGGGACCAGCCAGCATACAACTCTCGTTCCGGTTTCGGTTTTAGACTATGACGTCATTTCGTTAATAGTAATTGAACGTCAATGCCCTCAAGATGTTCGTAGAGCAATTACGTCATTTTACCAATTGTTAATGCACAAGTATAAAGTTCGTAAATAGTTAGAGTTAATTTGCATACTAAGTTGGTTACTCGGAATGCAAAACATAGCTCACAATGGTGGATTATGTAATCATAATGCAGAGTTAACGTACAAGTACACAGCGTTTTTAATTATTTCTGTATAAATACCATTTTACAAATTGCAGGACATGTATGAAACCATTACGAATGAAAACAATCACATTCGGTATGAATAATGAGAAAATATACATTTATTTTGTAATATATCTTAAGGCTAGTGTTACACCATTTAAAATATTTCAATTTGTACAATCCACCGTTTACATGTCAATACGACATACGAAACTGTGTCTTATCTTTGCTTTTCAAAAATGTATTTTTCTGGTAGGAAAGAAACCCGGTGCAAATATGACAACACAATTCAGATAAATCAGGCTAACAAGCACTATATGACAATGACTTCCAGTAATAGCTGATACATCACATATCATTTTCACTGCATCAAATTGTTACCGCCGGAGAAAACTTGAGTACATAACAGCAGATATTGGCAGAAACCATTTACAGTGAACTTTAAGAAAAGAAATTGTCCGTCAGAAAACTATTTCCAGGCCACCATCTTTATGTGAACGTTTTGTATAATTTAAATTAACTGTATCCCCTGAAATGGAATAAAACCTCCATTTCTTAAGAAATTGAATCATTTTGCAATATAAAAAGAATGGGAAAAGCAATTATGAATTGATAACGAACATCGCAATTACAATCAAATAATCTTGAAACGACTGTTGAGACTGTAACGCTGGAATTTGAATGGAAGCTATTATCAGTGCTGATATTCATACTGTTCTGCACATATACTCTGTTTTCATGTATCAGAAACCCAACACTTATTTTGTGCATCTAATAAGTTGTGTTGAGCAATAAGTCAGGCTAATTTAAGAAAAGGGAATTGATAATCATAGCCCGCTCAATTGTGTTATGGGTTAAGTCTAGTTTCTAACCCAGTTGCCTGATTTGATTATGCTGTGTTAAGGACCATTATCTTGTGTCATATAGCAAATATCATCATTGTGTTCTTGGTAGTTTAATATTGTTTTGAATCTTGCAACAAAAGTCATTTCATCCGTGGCATGGAAATTGTGTACCCTAAAGGCATACATTTTTTTGAATAATTTACTTTACGAGTCGTTATCCATTCTGGTAAGTCCCACTTTGACCTCAATGGTATGGTGTACATGGTCACTATGTTTAATACCAAGTAATACAGCAATAAGAATTGTGGCTTCAGAAAAGACAATTTCAGTTATTTACATTTTAAGTGGATGTATATATGAAATAAACCCTAGGGTATGGCCAGGTTTGACCCAGTCACGTTATTTAAACAAACCTAGCAGAGGACAACTACACGATGTAATACACCAAATACTGAACCCCTGGCCAGAGCAGTTTCATAGAAGACGATTTTTTTTAGTTATTTACTATAACAGTCTAGATTAAACATAATTATTACTCATACTGAATGGCCAGATTAAAGCACAGTGGCATGATTTGAATACACGTAATAGAGGAACTCCTTGCGATGTTAAATATCAAAAATAAAACCTGTCACATTTGGGTTTCAAAGTAGATTTTTCAAGTTATTTATGCTATAATTGGAGGAATCTTTGTAGTGTGCAAACAACTGATGTCGCATATCAATATCAAAACTGTGTGCCTTGTATTTTCGAAGACGAAGATTAAAAAAGGTCATTTGTTTAAAACATACTCTATTTAATTTATTTTGCCCCAAAGCGTGGCCACTTTTGACCCCTGAGGCATGATTTGAACAGCGTTGGCAGGGGACCGCCATGCGATGTTGAATAAAATGTTGTTTGACACACCTCTGGGTGTTGTTGTTTCAAAAAAGCATTCAGTAAATACATTTAAAAAAAAACTCATCGGGCGGGGCCAGTTAGGAACCCAGAGGGTATTACTTGAATATACGTGTAAGAGGTCTATCATGCAATGTTTCATGCCAAATACAAAACTTTTAGGGTTAAGATATTTTTTACTATATACATAAAAGGAAAAACGTAACCCCAGGACAAGGGCATCCAGGCCATGATTTGAACAATCTTGGCCATGGATATAACACACCCAATATTTTACCCCTGATCAATGTGTCTGTTTAATGTTATTTACTGTATAAGAAATATAAAAAAATGTTTTCCCGGAGCGCTTCCAGTTGGGCATGGTTTTATGACGACCACTGTACAATGGTATACATCAAATATTGAACCCCTTCCCCTGCGGTTTAGGAGAAGATTATTTTGACAATATTAGTGATTTTACACTTAGCTCTAATACCTTATATATGCGCAACGTACAAAAACGATATGAACAATTTTCTAAAATGGTCACCTAAGGATCACGTGAAGTGTCAAGATTTCGTTTGAATTTTTATTCACACACGATGGACGACATACTAAAGACCGTCCAAATAGTTGACCATGTGATATTAGTGGCAAAGTCATTGCAACACATATTACACCAGCCAAGTGGTGTGCTAAGCAACATTCGTCTATATATTTGTTAAATTTTGCAACCATGTATTAGGCGCTTTAACGTTTCAGTACTAAAAAGGTCCTAACATAAACATGCGCGCATGACGAACCATCCCTTAACAACAGTTAAGCCATAGTAATGGCCCTTCTATAATACTGTATTAATCGTTAAATTTCCTCAACCACTTAATGCAATTCTTAAACTCTCCAGAAAATGAACTCGATAATATAGTGAAAGATTGACTTTCCTTTTTAATGGTTTGTTCGTATGAAATGTTTATTAATTCTGTAGGTCCTACAAATGGCTCTATTGCAGCATACTATAGGGGATAAGTTATTTCTAGCATACTTTGAAAAGCTGAAAAACACAGCTAAATAATTCTGAAAGATGATAAGATATTTCCATAATAACTTGG
Organism: Dreissena rostriformis; assembly: GCA_007657795.1. Classification (NCBI taxonomy): domain Eukaryota; kingdom Metazoa; phylum Mollusca; class Bivalvia; order Myida; family Dreissenidae; genus Dreissena; species Dreissena rostriformis. The sequence goes on along the minus strand of VMBQ01001813.1, from coordinate 124,804 downwards.
TTGAAAACAGTATATTCATATGTGTTTCATTTCTTCAAGCAGTATCTGCCTTTTCAATACTGTTTGGAATTGATACCAATATGAAGTTCACGACAATAGTTCAAAAAAGAAATAAATATATTGCCATTTTATACAAACACGTGAGAGGGCTTAGCGTTACTAATGTAGCAAACTTATGCTACAGAAAAAACATTATGTTTTTATGTAAGTGCAACACGTTTCAAACGACTATTATAATGTTCGGTAAAAATCATTCTGAAAATATTATTGTGTACTCATGAAACAAAACTAAAACATAATCAATATTTTCATAAAAAATAACTTTTTGCTGACACAGATTTTTTTCATGAATCTTTTCAAAGTACCCGATTTTCACAATACAATTTTACTCTTTTTGTTTGTGTGTGAAACTATGGCAACTACTTTCAAATTTCGTAATCAATTTTGCCCACTATCGCAACCGAGGTCTTAACTTACACAAGTTCAATTTTAATAAGTGAGTTGCGTTTGTCACGATACTGACATTTACATGTCATTAAACTGATATTTAGCCTTCAGCAAAATACTTATATCTAGACTGTGTCATGGTACTGATATGTAGCCTTTATTTTTATACTGATATGTCGCCGTTGTAATGATATTGAAATGTAGCCTTTGTCTTGATACTGATTACGAGCCTTTGCGCAATACGGATATGTTACTATTTCCATGATACTAGAGTATAGCCTTAGTAATGATATTAATATTTCTCTTTCATTTGATACTCATATATAGTCTTTGTATTGCCTTTAACAATTTAATACTGATATATAAATTTTGAAATACTATTAATAGTAAGCCTTTTGTCACGTTAATGATATCTTGTTGTTGTAATTACCAGCCTTTGTCACGACACTGGTATGTAGTTTTTTTACGACATGATGATATGTACCCCTTGTCATGACACTGAAACGCACCATATGTAGCCTTAAAAAGATATAGACATGTTAATCTTGTCACAATATTTATATAAAGCCGTTGCTGCAATACTGCTCACATTGTAGAAGGCAGACAGACATCTCAGGAAATGACAAAGATTCACTTTGTGCCTTTCATACTAGTGAGCACAACAGTCATGTTGTTATGAAAATCAAGAGACATAAATCGTCTTCAGTGCAGAAAGGCATTACTATTTCCTCGTTTGACATGTTTATATGTCGCTATAGTAACCTATGCCACTTCAGAAACGATATCATATGATGTTCAACACTTGATTATATCACAGCCAAACGAGAGATGGAAATGTTTTTGGGAATGGATTAAGCGTCATCATGTCCAAAGGTAATAAACATAACGCTCTTCACGTTGGCTGGAATGCGCTCCCACATACAAATTCTTGTCTTGCGATCAAAATTCAACTCCATGCGGTGAGCTGGCAGCTGAGGAATTATAATTTTCTAAATAATTAAACATTAGAAAAAGTTATGGGTTAACACTTAACATAATCCAGAATCTGCCTATCTATAATAATAGAAACCAATAAATAAATCATAGTTGGTTTAGCGTTATTGTAAAATCTATATGAATGCAATTGAACCGGATCTCAATTGTTGAAAGAGCCAAGGGAAAGTAAAACATAATGTGTAATGTGGAACAAGAGCTTTGTGAAAGGAGTGAAACAAGCCTACCAAATGCGGAATATTTTCACTTATAATCAGTATATCATTTTACCGAGATTATGATTATAACCAAGTTGCACTATGTTCTGTTTTAAACCGTTTGAAACAGGAAACAATGAAACCTCACAAACCCACTACCACTGGGATCACTACCTTGGAACGGTCCATGCAAAGTATTGAGGATTTAACCTGACCGAACCTCATGATTAGCCCTGAATTAATCACAACTCGAACTAATTTCTTACACGATATCAGTCACGTGTATGTTTGCAGACAGATAATGAAAACATGAATGCCAAAAACGTGACGCTTGAAGCGAGTATTACAAAAATAATTTTTATGCACTACTGTCCTAATAATCGGAAATCTATATTAGTATAAACATACATATGATCCATCTACATAATATATATCAAACTATCAAGTTAGCAATGTTTTTTACAAGAAATTGTGTAATAAACTAGGTTGTCGGAAAGATTGTTAATGTGTTTCGCCCATATAACAAAATGAAACCCTACTGACATATGACAACATTGAGGTATTGGCTTCTCCTGTAGGCCGCTCGACCGACCGACCGTCCGACCGCTGCATATATTACGCTAAAACGCCTTTTCACCTTTTTAAAACGTGCATATCAAAATCAATTTATACAAGTTTTATATATATATATATCATCATATTGCCCTGATCATGTTATCCGTTTTTCATTTTCAAACTCTCAAGTCTGTTGTCATTTAGTCTTTAAAGCTAAATTGGAAATAGTACTGGTATTATATAGAATTGCAAAAAATAGTGTTGTTATTTTGAGAGACATGAAACGCCAACGTTCGATGTTTAAGCAGCAGATCAGACACACTAAGAACAACAATAAATTCCAAGTCAACCGTGTGAAGTTCAGACTACGAAAGGGATTCATATTACCATGAATTATGTTATAAAAGTTATATAATTACCGGCAATTTCCAATAAACATTCAAGTCGCCTCACCAACGTTTTCTTTCACTCCCTAATAAAGAAATTATGAAGAAACATAATCTTATTACCGATAGGCGGTCATCGTAACTATTTCAAGAAACTGAAATAGTGTTGTTCTTTTGATCATATCAGTATTTCGGTGTTTGTTTGTTTTGGAATGTTTAACGTTTTCAGTATTTATGTCATATCACATCATTCCGCTAACTTGTGCAAGCCTTTCCTTGGTAAGCTGGTTTTACCAGCTGTATGTGTAAAGTACACATATTGCCTGTAACGGCCACAAAACGGTTGAGGGACAATGCCCAGTGAAACAATGTCATGACTAGCCTAAACGTTTTATGTGGCTGTGTCAGGAATTAGTGCCACGACCCTCATTTGTAGCTCAGCGCTCAACCGACTAAGCTAGTCGACCACGACCAGGTAAAAAAATATGTGTTATACATATTAACGGACAGTTTTATTCAAACATCTTGATTTGAAAGATCTTTTCTGAATGATTTTATTTAATTTTGGAAATATTTCAATAGCATTTTATTTAGTGTTAGTTGACTTAAATGTCTACAAAATACCGTCAATCTTCCTTTAATAAAGACATGTTTCATACAAATACCAATTTTTAACTGGTACACTGGTTCTATTTTCTGAGTTAAACAATCTAATCAATATTATTATGTTAACGAGACGTTCAGCATCCTTTGTATGGATCATAAGGTAATAATTTACTGCATGCTGATATGTTCTGTTATAAAAGTAGTGAATAATAATACTAATTTCTCACATGATAGAGCTTTTGGAGTCATCGATTCTTGTTTTACATAAACACTTTTATATCTATGGTATTGTTTGCATGTATTGCAGTGAATTTCGAGTAAGTGAACGTTACTCGCAACGAAAAGTCAGAGAAAGCACAGGTAAGCAATCCCGTTCTAAGCCGAACAGATTTTGAACAGGCAATCGCATGACCAAATATGGTTAGATTGTATTGTTTACAAATTCCGAGAAGGCACTGTTTTAAACGATAAATCAAAAGCCTAAAATGGCATGCGTTTTAATTTCCTTTTATTACTGTTCAATTTGAGTTGCAATGATATGAAGTTAAATTGTATATAAACTTTAAGGTATCATGAATATTGCTGGGCCAAGTGTGGGGTTGCGCGCTCTAAAACCGGTTTAAACCCCCGGTTCTTTACACTGACCGTTCCAAGGCGGTGACCCCAGGTTGATTTTACTGTGTGTGTATGTTGTTTCGTACTGTACCGTACTGTTTTGGCACTCGGTCACTTGCTATAAATAAAGGACCACGAACGTTTATATAATAGGAATGCAATACTGCTGTAGCAAACTGGAGTTTCACTTCTTTATATGGAAACCATTTATGCATTTCTTTTGATCAAAATGTAGGTTATATTCTTAGTGTTCGTGAAAATTGCTGATTCAAATGTGTGTGCATTTAGTATGAATAAGAACAACAACTGAGATGCAATTGAAACAATAAGTCCTGTCTTCCGACTATAATGCCGTTGACCACGGTCCATACCAGTAACCTGGAATTTGAACGAATTATTATAATTTTTATGCTTTCAATGTTTGTTTTCAATAAGCTTGTATTTGTTAATCGTTGTGTTGTTTTAACTGTAATATTGTTTGTTTAAATAATATGAAACTAGGCAGTAGTACAGAAATAAATGCTTCCACATTTGTGATCTTGCATTGTAAAAAAAAGAATCGCCGGTGGATATAACATGTTCAGCGGCTGAAATAGTTTAAAGAAAACGCGAATGTGAGTTTATTTTGTGATTGTTCTCGCTTCTTAAATGTTTTTTTAAATCTGTCTTATTATATAATTTTATTGTTAACAATATATAACAAGAGCGCCAACTCATCACATAGTACTCCCGCTGCAGATGTGAACGGTTTTTGTAACACGTGCATGTTAAGTTCTTATTTAGAAAAACTTGATATCATCATCATATTTTCAGAAGCATACAACGCCAACGTTCGGTGTTTCTCAAGCAGAAAGAGAGCAAATAGTTCGGCAATAAATTCCGTGTCCATGCCAACTGTGTCAAGTGCAGCTCCCGAAGGAGATCATATACTTCAAAGCCAGACGTCATGAAGTAATAATAATATCTACAATCGCACAGAGACATGAAACGCCCACGTGCTCATGTTTCTTAAGCAGAGGAGTGACAACATAACCGCAATAAATTCCAAGTCAATGTCGACTGTTTCAAGTTCAGCTTACGTGGGAGAATCATGTTACCATGACAAATGTAATGCAATTATATTATTGCTGTGAGTTGCGAAAAAACATTTTAATCGTCAAACCAACGTGTTCTCCAGAAATACACTCCCAGATATAGAACTTATTAAACACATCGTATTGACAATATGTAGTCATTGTTACTTTTTGGAGAAACGTTAACTTGTTTTTTCTTTTGATCATATTAGGAGCTTTGTTTACTTCAGACCAAGAAACAATTGAAATTTTACTTATATATTATAAGTGTTTGGTGGTTTGTTTATTTGGATTTGTTTAGGCTTTCCACAGTATTTCTGTCATATAACAACAGTCAATTAATCTGTTAAACCTTTCTTGGGTAAGCTGATTTTACCGGTACTAAGTACAAATGTTGCCTATAACGAACAAAAGGAGGAAGAAGGAGAATGCCCATATAAATAATGTTAGGACTAACCCTTAGACAAGTTGTGTGGCTGCAGGGAATTGAAGCCACGATCCTCATTGTTTTGTAGCCCAGCGCTCTACAGGCTGAGCTAGCCTATCAGGTACACTGTTGTTTATAAACTGTGGATTATAAACATTAAGAGTGTAAAAAATACGCGCGTTTAAAGTTCTGGGTAACTTTGATTTGTGAAGGATGACTGATATGTTTGTAGAAATGATGGCACTGAAAATAATGAGGACAACAATAAACATGACAATGCAATGACATTTTATTTAAGTAAACAAAAATAATTACTCAAATTTCGATTATGTATTCATGTAATCTACCTAAACACGTAATATAAGCTAAATACCGCCATCAAACCTAAGGTTTTTGAGCGCAACTTGGCCGAGATATCATTATTACGAAGTTTCATGATGGTATGGTTTCAACTGATATAGGAAAATATAAATCTCCATAAACTACAAAAAGGAAATAAAATCTTGTTGTTATCCACCACTTTTATAGCAGAATACCGACTATGAACATACACTCATTTAAACTGCCTATGAACGGCAAATGCAAAGTATTTTTATAAAAACCGTTTTGAGAGCTAACCGAACCACACACTTAGCCCTGAATTGATCACAAAGCAAACTCACGTCTTAAGCGATCTCAATCAAATCTATATAGACATCATATGGAAACAAAACATGAATGCAAAAACGGGAAGCGTGAATCGACTATGACACACACGTTTAGTGCATCACTGCCTATCACACAATCCTTATGATGTAACATCTTTTCATTTTTAAACCGTCCAGTCTGTTTTCTGCCAATCCGTTCTCCTAAGGCGTAACGTATTTGTTATATCTACAATTTACAAAAAAGCGTTGTTATTTCCAGAGAAATTAAACGCAAACGTTTCATATTCTTTCAGCNAGTAAATACATATCAATGATGTCTTGCACAAATGTTCTAAAACTCAAAACTATTGCAAATTTTTTGACAGAAGCTTTTAAACTTAGATCTGAGAAAGTAAACCGTTTAGGTGATGTATAATTGCATGTTTTCACGCAGTAATGTATTGTATAGTCTTACATGTTATTTGTTATTATGCACTCATTTTTTTGTTGTTGACATATTTGTTTATACTTAAATACGTTATATGTTATATTGTATGATTCCCTGTCTTGGCCACATCTCTTTTGTATATATGTTCTTGGCCAAAGGCAGAATGCCGGATTGCCAATAAACTATTGAATTATAATAAGTATTATTATTATTATAATTTAAAACTGTTTTCAAATACGGAAAATATCTATATGCAGTAGACCATGATAATAATAGAATAGCATTAACAAAACTGAGACTGTGTTCCCACCAGCTTGAGATCAAAACAGGTAGATTCAATAATGTTGATAGAGTAAGAAGACTTTGTAAACTGTGTAACCTAAAGGTAGTTGAATCGGAATTCCAGTTTGTACTTTGTTGTCCCTTGTATCAAGATTTAAGACGAAAATATAATATCCAAAATGCCTTAAATACAATGAATAAATGTATTAAGCTTATGTTGTCAACTCAAACAGGAGTGTTAAGACGCCTGGCAAAATTTGTATATTTTTCTATGAAACGACGTTCCCAAACCATTGATTGTATTGCTTCTTAACCTGTATAAATATGTATTTGTCAGAGGTATTCATGTTTTTGTTTTTATATTAGATATGTATTTGTACATGAATATTTTGATATCATGCACTTTAAACTTAACATGTTGTTTTGCTATGACCAACTCGTTGTAATATTGTATTTGTAAATGACCAAAGGCATGGATTATGACGATTTGCCAAATAAAGTGTGTGTGTTATAAATACTGTTTTTTATCTTCAATTTGCCGTAATATCTTTATGCAATGTTTTACAATACTCATACATTGAAACTCGATACAAGAGTAAAATATTGAAGTTCATTTGTGATGGTTTGTTCCTGTGAAATAATTCTGTAGGTCTTACAAATGACTGTCTTGCAAAACGCCATGGGTGATCAGTTACTTCTAGCAAACCTTGAAATGCTCACAAAACAGCTTCAAGTTTCTGAAGAATGACAAGATAGTTCCCCAATTACTGGGTTGAAAAAAGTTGAGTGTCATTTCCAAAAGCAGTATCTGTCTTTTCAATACTGTTTGGAATTGATACCAATATCAAGTTGACGATAAAAATTCAAAACCGAAATAAATCCATAGTCATGTCATACAAAACACATTAGAGGCTGGAGTTGTATTAATTTGGCAAACTTATGCTTAAGAAATTCCTTATTGTAAATGTAATGTAAAACGTTTAACAAGAACAGTAAAATAATTGGCATAACATTTTCTGGAAATATTAGTGTGTAATCAAGAAAGAGAACTAATAAAGTATTCATATTTAAATTATTTTTTTTATATGAAAATTCTTTTGAGATTTATAGCTATACCATAATTGAATATCTCATGTCCCTTATTGACACAGGATAACAAATGTCTACTCACTTGAACAAAAAATATGAAGCCCTGTTATACTAGCCTAGTACACAAGCTTACGCACGTTCGCCGCGAATACGACATGCGAGCTGAATGTCTTTTGGCATGATGGTGACACACTTGGCGTGAATGGCGCACAAGTTCGTGTCCTGGAAAAGGCCGGCACGGTTAGCCTCGCAAACCTCTTGGAGAGCCATGACAGCAGATGTCTGGAATCGGAGGTCAGTCTTGAAGTCCTGAGCGATTTCACGAACCAGGCGCTGGAATGACAGTATCCTGATGAGGAGCTCTTTCGAGCGGCTTTGGTTGCGGCTTATGGTCAAGGGTCATGGCCAACACTGGCTGACCAAATGACTTATTCTGTCTGCAAGGCATGTAATGCTTTCGTGGACCTATTACGTTACCTAAGTAAGTGGTCTGGAAGAGAAGGCTGGTACGTTCTCAAACTAGTATATCTCTGTATGTTATAACACGAATACAACATGATAATTATTGAGTGGGAGATATTGCTGTTCTTGTTATATTTACTTTGCGATTAAAAAAACTTGTTTTTAAAGGGATTGAAATATCACATTAAAAGACATAACATATTGAAACATAGTGAACTATCCCTTTGTTATACATTTTTCTGATATTGTCTGTGACTTGTGATATATAAAAGTTTTTATGTTTTATTTTTTTTGTAATCGAATGCAAATTCGTTGTGCATAAATCTAATGCCGTCATAGTGTTATTCATGAAAATACAACCAGAGTATCACACTAATTTATTTTAAAAAAGAAACACATTTTGCTGAACATATCTGCATTTGCCTATTCCTACATCTTAACAATTTAACGGTTAAATGATAAGAGTTTTTGAAGGTTTTATAACAAAGAAATGTTGTACTTAAATACATTGCTTATGTACATGCCAATCATGTTTAATGAAATAATACCGCAAATAAACAAATTGGAAGAATATAGAAAAAATACACTTATGAAAGCTAAGGTACAAAACTGTAATCAGTGGAATGGTTAATACTGTTTTATATATTACTAATATTCATACCTTATTCAAGAATAGACATGTGGTTGTTGCATATATAACTATAATGTTATGTTTAAACAATGTGAAACAAAACAGTAAACATACATAAATGCTTCAAAATGTGCCAACCATACTAAAATTATCATGCAATGTTAATACATACTCGCTTGTATATGTCGAATGTTTAGCGGCTGAACTAATTTAGATAAAACGCGCATTTGAGTTCGATTTTTGATTGTGCTTGCTTTTTAAATATTATATTAATCTGTATTTTTTATTTAATTGTATTGTTAACAATATATAACACGAGCGCCAACTTATCACAAACTACGCCCGCTGCAGGTCTGCCTGGTGGTTAAAAAACGAAAATATACAAGTTTAATTTAGAAACTTGAAATGATCATCAGATTGCTCTCATTATTTAAATCGCTTTCAATTTCGAACCGTTTAGTGTGCTTTTTTCCCATTTTCAAATCCCACCGGGGAACAGTAATGGTAATATACACAATTTCCCCAAAATATATATTCCTTTTTTCAGAGACATAAAACGCCAACGTTCGATGTTTATTTAGCAGAGACGCGACAACAGAACAGCAATAAATTTCGTGTCAATGTCAACTCTTTCAAGTTCAGCTCACGTGGGAGGATCATTTTCCATGACTTATGAACTAACATTTATATGATTGCCGAGAGCTTGTGAATAATTATAATACATACAATTTAAAAAATAGCGTATTTTTTTCAGAGACATAAAACGCCAACGTTCTCATGTTTCTTAAGTAGAGGAGTGACAACATAACCGCAATAAATTCCAAGTCAATGTCAACTGTATCAAGTTCAGCTCACGTGGAAGAATCATATTACCATGACGTATGTTATACATGTCATATTATTGCAGGAAGCTTATAAAGAATTGTAATATATATATTTGAAAAATTAGTGTTGTTATTATCAGAGACATAAAACGCCAACGTTCCCATTTCTTAAGCAGAGAAGCGACAATATAACCGCAATAAATTCCGAGTCAATGTCAACTGTGTCAAGTTCAGACCACTAAGAGGGATTATATTACCATGACTTATGTAATAAAATGCCTATTATTAACGGCAGTTGCAAATAAACATAGAGTCGTCACACCAACGTTTCCCCCCACTCCCATATATAGCAATTATGACGAAGTAATTAATCTAATTGCCGATATGCAGTCATTGTTACTATTTCAAGAAGCGTTTAAATTATTGTTATATTAATCTTATCATTTGTGGATTGGTACTTATTTTATCTGAAATTGAAAACTGACAATTTATTTGTATTCAGGATTCAGTGCTATGTGGGCTAAATGAATACAACTATGTCGATTCGCTTGTTGACATTGAATTGTGAGGTCACACAGTTCAAAGCATTCATGACCTGTTCAAAAGATGAGGAAAATACCAACTACATCGTAAATAATGCCCCAGTGTGCTGCTACTGATGCATTATAATCTGGACAAAAGCGACCCATAAATGAAGGAATTATACACAAAGATCTATTTTAAGCGTCTGGCCTTGTTGCACTGGTATTGATATAAGGGTCTGGGTGCTTAAAACATGTATATGAAACAAGATAACATGGGACATGCTTTAGCTTGTAGACAGGCAGTCGACTGAAATTAACATTAATGTTTTAGCTTCTAGAGCTTTGTGTGACACAATAAAATGGAACATTCTAATCAGTGGCTATACCCCGTAAACAAACGTGATATGATCGTGTATAATATAACTTAAAAAAGGATCATATAGGTAAAAAGTAACGTTTCACTTGTATCGCTCCAATTTAAAAAGGTATTGCTTGCTTCAAAAATTTCCAAAAAGAAAAAAACAAATTCAATTGTGTTCGACCTTTTTGACAGGTCGAGAAGATTTATCAAATGTGTCAATGACCTGTTCGGACAGCTCTGATTCCAAACACGATTATCTACCACGATATCACCAAACATCCTTGACTTAGTCTTAGGTATCTAGTAAAAAAAACAGGAGCATGTGTATTTGACAAACACATATTTTGTTTGTTTTGTTATGTCTGTTTTTGTGAATCCAATATGTTGTCTGAAAAAAATAATTGGTAAAAATGCTCCCATTATTTCAATGTTTTATTAACAAAACGTGAAGGCGTTTGGTGTACTAGATCAAATGATCAATAATAAATGAGTAGTGCTCTTCATTCTAGGTTAGACTAAAATTTGATTAGTTTCTTGTTGTTTTTAGTGGAAGTATCCTCTATATTTGTTATTATTGAAATATAAAACACTCTTCTGAATGTGCATGGCTCAGAAGTTTAATATTTGCTGTGTACTTAAAATTGTACACCTTTTTGTTCCGTCCAATACATTTTATTTCCCTCGTCAATCGGTGTGTTTGGGTCGAGTGTATCCCACTCCACACCGTACATAATTTACAAGCAAAATATGCATATTATACCATATTTTATATATTTGACATTTTTGTGGTCTCTCTAAACATACTTTTAAAATCATTCCCATGTGGTTAAAACTGACAACATCCCAGGCGTCACATAATTTATTTAGACTTATAAAGAACATAACTTTAAATTTCTTCTCTGTAATCTCTAGGACCAGGGGTTTAATGTTTGGTATGTAGAATAGTAGTACTATTCTTCTCCGCTTGTTCAAATAATACTCATTATGGTACATTTTGGGCCACGTCTCTGAGGTCACATGATTTATACAGGCATATAGAGAAAATAGTTAAATATTGATCGATCCTCAACCGCATAAAACAATAATTCGGCGATTGGTCGTACAATCCTTCCATGACCATTCTTCCTTTACCTCTCATTCAAGCAAGTATGACAGTTTTAATTTAATGTAATAAGTATGTGCAATTAGTATTGGTGACCAAGTGCTTGCTGCAAAATTGTGAGATTGTAAACTGACCGCCGTGATCACAGTAACTTTTGTAGAATATAATTTTCCTTTTGATGAAAGCCTGGGAAATGCGAGGCAGATCTTTTTTTTAATAGATCAGTGAAGTAATGGTCCTTTTTGGCATCGAAAACATGATTGAATGCAACTCTGGAAGTACAACTGCTAGAGTGATGAAACGTTATGAACACGTAGCAGCATGTAAACTTGTTCATTTGAGTATAGTCACTAGATAGTGTTGTACTAACCAGCATACGTTTGGAGCATCCGCACACCGTGTACACTTCTTGTTTCAAATCTGCCTTATTATCCCACTACACCATTGTTAATATAGACGGGCAAGGACCCCAATCTTTTGTACATTTTTTCTTTATAAATATGTCTGGTGGTTCAGTTACACTATTGATAGCAATACAGAGTAAGGAACTATTGGTATAACTGAACACTTAAAAAAAAATAATTACCTAAGGGCTGATATGGTTTGCGTGTTTTTGCTTTATATTATTTCGCTGTATTGTGCTTTTTCCCATATCGTTTCTGGTGGTGATTTTCTTAGTTTTTTGTTGTTGTTGTGTGAGACTGTAACAACACCTGATGTTGACAGGCTTTTGCAATATATGACATCAGAAATAGCTGGTATACAATATAAATCTTTACCATTGACGTCATTCACGTAAATAAATGTAAAACCTGTACGTTTGTTAGTGTATATTTGTGACGATTTATCATACAAATATTTTGAACGTAATACCAGCACAATTAAATACATCATTGCTAGCAAATTTGAGACTCATTTGATCACAATCATACGAGATCGTTAAGTCAGTACACAAATATAGGAAAACAAGACAATTCTGAAAAAATATCTGTAAAGTATTGTCCTTTGCCAGAGTAAGTAACGGATAAAAATGCAATTGCACAAGAACAGTAGTTTGAAACATTGAGCAGTTATATTTCGTTTGAGTCGCAGCATCATGTGCACGAACAACTAGGACAGTCACAAACAAGCTGGCAATACAAAATATTAACAAAACCAGAATAATTCTGCTAAACACTATGCCACACAACATAATATGTCTGCATCACATAGTAAAAACTGAAAACAAATAAAACTAATAAATTTATTACAGATCGTTTTATAATTTAATTTGCGGTTTTTTGGGGTACCTTGTGATGCCACCGTCGTCAAACGCGTGTATCGATACTACAAATGCCACTAAATGGTGTGTTAGCATTTTGCTAGTTTAACACGAAGTGGAAATAATTTTAGATTTGGTGCTGAGGGTTTCTTAAATTTAAAAGTGAGACTGTTTGCCTGCAATGTGATCAATTGCATTTAAAATCATCTCCGGTATAACGCATCTTTTCTATCTGCTCACTGGAATTTGAGGTACACTACCCATACAGTGAAATTAAAGCTGCATCTCTCAGGGAGAAATCTTATAATACAATGCGCTCCTCTATTTATGGAAAAGAACAGTTTAGATGTCCTTAACCAATCTTATCGTTTTCTTCAGGAGTCTTCTCTAAGTGAACTGGGTGCGTTACGGAAATGTCACTTGCTTTATTGCGGCTCGTGGATAATCATGCCTTGACAATGATAGCGATGTGTTACTGTCAGTTGTAATTAAATGACCTTTGTTATAGTGGTTGTAGATTGTCCATATAAATAATAATTGTAGTTAGATGCTGACATTATATAGAATGCGCTCCTTTCTAAGAAAATGCAATGACATAGACTGATAACATGTTGTAACATTGTTTGAATTATGCCCATACCATTAAATATCGTGATCAGTTTTAATTTCCGGAAAGTGGTCACAGTTTTGTTTTCCGGAACGTGGTCACTGTATGATCAAAACAATTGCATGTAATATCACCTTCCTCTATCAGTTGTTTGATATCTATGCTTCCGTGTCTGTCATATTTCTGATTTGAATATCTGGAAACTACATTTTATTTTTACAACATTTGAAGTGAAATTTAAATTGGAGATTTGATTGATCTAAGGACCAGTGTTGATGAATTGTCCACTTTATACAATTGGTTATTCAAGCTAAAAAATAATGTGATACATACATTCATTGTTTAATTATGATTTTATCATAATATGTAAAAAAAACATAGTGTTGCTTTAATCAATAACTATAATTCAAACGTTGTTGCATTAATTATTCTTATTCTAAGTATTTTTTAGTCAGATTATAATGACGGTATTTTGCCATGTTCTTGAAGTGTTAATGTGCTGCTTTTTGCAGGTATTAAACATTTCTCTTTTTTTTAACATGTCACGGAGAGTTAATCAGTGTTATCGAAAGTGTTAATCATCTTAAAAGCTATTGCAAGGAAAAGAAAAAAAAATACATTTCTGTCATTTAAAGAATCGACAATTATGACCAAAGTAGATGGATTACCTAATGACCAAAAGTAGTCAGTTAGATCTATCTCTAAGGGCCCGAAATTAGTTTGGTAAATGGTTATCTTAGTTCCGAAAATTAGTATGGTAGATGGGTCTCTTATGTAAAAAAACGGAGGTAAAATGGTCAAATGACAATAAATCAGTGGATTTTTATAGCTGATAAGCAATGATCTTTCGAAATTCATTTCTCATTCAAACATTATCTGACAGTTGAAATGATAAATATTATTTAAGAATGTTGTGTTCTATGAAGACAACGATTTTTTTATATGGTGGATATGGTTAACAAAACTGTCATTAGTGTGTATTTAGATTTGACAAAGTTATGATGTAAGCATTTTTTATCGAAGCTGTTAGTCCAGTTGTGAATAAAAACATGTTTGTGTCATTCGACGTATTAATGAATGATATAACATGGTTGTTTAACTTCGTGGTCCTATCGAAATATTTTGTCGCTGAATTGTGTTTAAGACCCTAGCCAGTTCGGGAATGGGCAAACGTTTGGAGAAAACCCCCACTTATGTAGGGTACAAACAAAGCTGACCCAGTTAAAATTATATCCACACACTATATCAAACCCTATTATTTTATTTATATTACGATGTGTGGATGAAATTGGTAACCATTGTTTGGATTAGATGTGTGGCTATTTCAAAGTATGTGGATCATGAAAACAACTATTAATAAAAAAACTAAACATGGAATACACGTGTTCAAGATGGCTGTTAAGTTTTCGGCTTTGTGCATCATGCGGTGTTTTCATTCAACAATACACTTCAATTCGATGCCAACGACATTTTCTCTCATAATGATAAGCAGATTTTTACGCTTGACATGTATTATATTATTGTGGCAAAAAGGTTGTTGCGATCATAACCCTTGGTCAATGTTGGCGTATGTGTATATATTGCAAACTCTACGAAAAAGCTATGAAACCGTAATGATATTATGTGTTTGTTTTGGGTATGCAACGCCCTATAGCGGATCCCTAGCGATACAGTTAACAATGAAACTCCAAAAACTATATTAGGTTATTCATTCTTGTTTGTATCCAGTATTTCAATATGAGAACACCAATTATAAACATGAACGATTGAAGCTTGGATCGTCAGCTTCGAACGGTCAACGTAAAGCATAAAGGTTTTTTTTTACCGATTTTAGGGATTGTCGTACCTCATACTTACCCCATAATTCACCAAAATCCAAACGCGTGTCTTACATGATTTAAATAAAATATTCATTTGTTTGAAAAGCCAATGAAAAGATGAATTCTAAAACATGACGCGTGGATCGAATACTAAGCACATAAATCGTTTGTACCAGTGTCGTTAGTATTGGCAATCTATTAAACCGATATGGGAATAGGTTCCAATCGCCAATTTTAAAAGCAATGTGGTCAATCAGTAAAACAATTAAACAATCAATTAGCACTGTATATAAAGAAGAGGAAGAAAAATCTAACATCTGAAAAGCAAACAACAAATGCTTCAAAACATCGCACTGGGGTTAAAATGTATCCTGGCCTCGGGGTAACTTGTTTTCCTTTATGTTTTGTTTATTGCAAACACTTTTACAATCTTCTCTGAAACTATAAAGCTTAGAGCCTATATGTTTGGTATTGAACAACATATATTGGTCCTTTAAAAACTAAGTTAAGAACTGAATACACACCAGGGGTCACAAGACTTAAAGAGACATAAATAAAAAATAAATATATAATATTGTTTTAAACCGCTAGACCCAGAGGCTTGGTATCTGGTATGTAATGTCATACGATTAGAGGTCTTCTACTTATTCTTCTAATTAATTCAACGTTTGACTATGTGGCCATAATTTGCCCACCCTGGGGTTAACTTGTTTTCCTTATTTTACATAGAAACTACTAGTAAAATATCTGCCAGCTAAGATGGCACTGCATATTCAGGTTACATAGTCATTGCCATCATTGTCCTCTTGTAGTTAAAGCCTTGGTGACAGAACATGCATCATGCCGGCTAATATTCTTTTAACATGAAGTATGATTTAGCGCAAATTTTGCAGAAATATTTCCCCCGGTCGATTTATATTAATAGTGCCCCAAGAGATGACTATGTCTAGTGTATTCCTGTGTGCGAATGTCAGAATAACATCTCGCTATGTTTTCAGTGACATAAAACGCCAACGTCCGCTGTTTCTGTGGCAGCTCACAGACAGCAGAACCGCAATAAATTCCAAGTCAAAGTCAACTGTTTCAAGTTCAGCTCACGTTGGAGGATTATATTACCATGACTTATGTTACATAATTCATATTATTACCGGGAGTGTCACCATTACATATTATTATCTGAAATATACCAAACATATACACTCCATAAACTCTATCATGAGATAATTTGTGTTCTTTTTCCACTACTTTTATAACAGACCACTAACTATATAACACATGTTTAAAACTGATCACTGCCTTGGAATGGTGAATGCAAGCATAACCATACGAATTCGTAAAAAATTGGCGACCGAACAAATTGGCAATCAAAATTGCGCAAAAACAATTCATCGCTTTAAACTATGGAAAATTATTATTTATATTATCTATATTATTATCTAAACGAGGCCACTTAACGTGGCTCTTTACTTATGAGTAGAATATATGGTTGAACATGTTTTACTCACGATAGTTTATTGTCACAAAAACATTATTTGCAAATTTAAAACATGTTTATGATACCAGAAAATATGTATACAGATGCCATCTATCAGTATTATCAGTATTACTAGATTGTTCAGCTTTTTCTGATTCAGTTGCAGGATTGCCATTCGAATGTAAGTTTTGTTGATTGTTTATTATTTAAAAAAGTGTGTTTGATGAATTTCCACTTTAAACATGCGTAAACAGGGAATGTAAGACAATCTATGTGAGAACTACTAGTGAGAAGTCCTGTTTTACACTGAGTATAATCAAGATAACGGACCTAAAATGAGAACTGATACCATGCACAATTCAATGTTAAGGTCACGCTTAAAAAAAATAAAGGTAGGACTTAAACTTCATTTATCATTAGACGACTTTAAAATAGCGTGCAACAAGTGATAACTGTATTGGGACGGCGCGTTGTATGCAACACCTGTGTTCATAGCTAAATGGTCGAGGTCAGGCTTACATGTCAAAGATAAAATGTCAAGGGAATCGTACAGCTTGCCTGTAATGTTATTTCATCAAGCAATTACAAATAACTTGTTACAAGAGATAATCTTGCGGAAAGAGCATGTTGAATCCACAATTTTGTCTCAGCTTAAAAAGTTACACTTGGCAAGGTTACATATGCTTTAATACTTTAAATCCTTCAATTTAAATATGCATCAAATAACTATAGAGGAACATTGGAATTGAAGAAATATTAAATGGAGAGAAATGCTTGTCAAATTGTGAAATTGTCGTTTATTAAAGGCAATTGACCAAATGCATAAACAATACAAAACAAAACAAATACGCTATTTGAAAGGGGAAATAGCCTTTCACTTCTGTGCGGATTTATGTCCGTCCGACCGTTTGTCCGTCTGTTCGTTGGTCGAAACTCAACCAGAGGCATTCGTCGACACTTTTAAACATACAACATACAACTTTAAAACGTGCAGGCATTGTTTCTCATAGTATGAATTTGTGCATGTACAATTTGTATCATCATATGTTAAAAGATTAAAAACGTTATGTCCCCTTTTTCCACTTAGTTATTATCGTACATCATGACTTGTTTTTTTTATATACACCTTTTGTAGGGAGCATATCTTCAAAACAAAAAAGATGGTTCAACTTAATATTAAGTAGGTAGGTGATATTTGCTAGAAGTACAGTGCACTATAAATGGTGTGCCTTTACAGGCGTGATTATAAATTTAAACATTGCCAACCGTTCACAAACACATACAACTGCAAACCACACGAAATCGTAAGCGATTATTGGCAGGCACATACTTAAGCAAATCATATAACTGTGGTCGATATACCGTTTCCTTTGTGTGCGAATCACAAACAATCTAAAATAAGTGTTTTTCTAAGCGGCCTGTTTGNTATTACGATTTGCAGAAATATTTCCCCCGGTCGATTTATATTAATAGTGCCCCGAGAGATGACTATGTCTAGTGTATTCCTGTGTGCGAATGTCAGAATAACATCTCGCTATGTTTTCGGTGACATAAAACGCCAACGTCCGCTGTTTCTGTGGCAGATCACAGACAGCAGAACCGCAATAAATTCCAAGTCAATGTCAACTGTTTCAAGTTCAGCTCACGTGGGAGGATAATATTACCATGACTTATGTTATATAATTCATATTTTTGCCGGGAGTGTCACCATTACATCTTATTATCTGAAATATACCAAACATAAAACTCCAAAAACACTATCACGAGATAATTTGTGTTCTTTTTCCACTGCTTTTATAACAGAACACTAACTATATAACATATGTTTAAAACTGATCACTGCCTTGGAATGGTGAATGCAAGCTAACCATAAGAATTCTTAAAAAAATGGCAACCGAACAAATTGGCAATCAAAATTGCGCAAAAACAATTCATCACTTTGAACTATGGAAAAGTATTATGTATATTATCTATATTATTATCTAAATGAGGCCACTTAACGTGGCTCTTTACTTATGAGTAGAATATATGGTTGTACATGTTTAACTCACGATAGTTTATTGTCACAAAAACATTATTTGCAAATTTAAAACATGTTTATGATGCCAGAAAGTATGTACACAGATGCCATCTATCAGTATTATCAGTATTACTAGATAGTCCAGCTTTTTCTGATTCAGTTGCAGGATTGCCATTCGAATGTAAATTTTGTTTCCGGCAAAATGATTGTTTATTATTTTAAAAGTGTGTTTGATATATTTCCACTTTAAACATGCGTAAACAGGGAATGTAAGACAATCTACGTCAAAACTACTAGTGAGAAGTCCTGTTTTACACTAAGTTTAATCAAGATAACGGACCTAAAATGAGAACTGATACTATGCACAATTCAATGTTAAGGTCACGCTTAAAAAAAATAAAGGTAGGACTTAAACTTCATTTATCATTAGACGATTTTAAAATAGCGTGCAACAAGTATTAACTGTATTAGGGGGGCGCGTTGTATGCAACACATGTGTCTATAGCTAAATGGTCGAGGTCAGGCTTACATGTCAAAGATAAAATGTCAAGGGAATCGTACAGCTTGCCTATAATGTTATTTCATCAAGCAATTACAAATAACTTGTAACAAGAGGTAATCTTGCGGAAAGAGCATGTTGAATCCACAATTTTGTCTCAGCTTAAAAAGTTACACTTGGCAAGGTTATATATGCTTTAATACTGTAAATCCTTCATTTTAAATATGCATCAAATAACTATTAATGAACATTGAAATTCAAGAAATATTAAATGGAGAGAAATGCTTGTCAAGTTGTGAAATTGTCGTTTATTAAAGGCAATTGACCAAATGCATATACAATACAAAGCAAAACAAATACGCTATTTGAAAGGGGAAATAGCCTTTCACTTCTGTGCGTATGTATGTCCGTTTGTCCGTCTGTTCGTTGGTCGAAACTCAACCAGAGGCATTCGTCGACACTGTTAAACATACAACATACAACTTTAAAACGTGCAGGCATTGTTTCTCATGGTATGAATTTGTGCATGTACAATTTGTATCATTATATGTAAAAAGATTTCAAACGTTATGTCCCTTTTTCCACTTAGTTATTCTCGTACATCATGACTTGTTTTTTTATATACACCTTTTGTAGGGAGCATATCTTAAAAACAAAAAAAGATGGTTCAACTTAATATTAAGTAGGTATGTGTTATTTGCTAGAAGTACAGTGCACTATAAATGGTGTGCCTTTACAGGCGTGATTATAAATTTAAACATTGCCAACCGTTCACAAACACATACAACTGCAAACCACACGAAATCGTAAGCGATTATTGGCAGGCACATACTTAAGCAAATCATATAACTGTGGTCGATATACCGTTTCCTTTGTGTGCGAATCACAAACAATCTAAAATAAGTGTTTTTCTAAGCGGCCTGTTTGTTTTAGCTTTAGAGCAGACGACACATTGCTGTCATTTCTTAAATTGTTTGTTTAACAATACACATTTAGCGAAAGTTCTGAAAGTTCTTTCTACTGCAAAATATGCTTATAAATAACATAATAAATCGACTACTTAAATGCATCGTTTCACATAGTTTGCACCGAAATCAGTTTAGAGTGATTTAAAGAAGTCTAACCTATGCAAATGTTAGGTGGGGGATGCGAACCTATTTTCCGCCTCGTCTAAATACAACTATGAATATCAATTGTGTCCGAATGATATATTGAAAACTAAAAGAGGTATCAACTTGAAACGTAATAGGAAGATATATACCATTATAATGGTGTGTAGTGTACACTAATAATAACTCTTTCTCCCCATATGTTAATATTGATTGTCATTTAAATTAAGTCTAGAGCATGACTTCAAAACTAAAATAGGCATCTACTAAAGAATTAAAATGTGGTTAGATCTTATTAAGGGGATGTGCAGTGTACATGAACTTTAACTATTGGGTTTATCATTTGAGAGGTATTGCCCTTTTTATATTTATTTACTGACATTGTGTGCGTGCGAAGCTAACTTTGACACTTATACGAGGTATACACTTGAAACATAATAGAAATGTCAAGGAGGGGATGTGACGTTTTTACGTCGTAATTCTTGCTTGTGTATTTAAATTTTATCCTGAGAATATCCTGAGAATATCTTTGCTCAAATAATACGTTTTACATTATAAGAGGTATCAACTACAAACTTAATATGTAGGTAGATCTTTATTAGAGGAAGTGAAGTACATAAGAATCATAACTCCTGCCTGTATAATTTTACAGTTATTGCTTTTGTGAATGTTCATGCTGAACTTTTGTAAAGGGCATATCTTAACTTTTATATGAGGTATCAAGGTGAAACATCATAGTTATAAAGCTTGCGTTGTTGGAAAACCAGTTCTTATACTCCCAAATGACAATTCCCTGACAGTTCGCTTTTAAAGTTAACATTTTTTTGACGATATTTGTGTTGATAAACTGGCATGTGGAAAAAAGTAAAAGTTTTATATATATATATATATATATTGTCTCTCTTTATCTTTTTAACAATGTTAAGCTTGCTAAATATCTCATTATTTTACCAGCATGATGTATTATGGGGATCAACATTGAATAGAATATTAAACATATTACACATTATGGTTAAAAACACCCACAACATATTCATTTTCCATCGTGATAATTTCTTAAGTGAATTTTTTTTCGACATTGAAGAATCTGAATAGATACTAATGTTAATTACATGGTGACCCTTCATTTCTTTAACAGATCTTTCAGATTATTTGGTTATGTTGTGGTATTTATTAAAAAGTAACAATCGGCCCAACAAAACTGATCATTTGATCTGCATCATATACCATTACTTGAATGTGAACTTTACTTATGTAATTGTGTGTAATTTTAATTGTTATTGTATATTCAATAAAACACTGATTTGGTGTTGGGATGGTTAAAACCGTTTGCTCCTTCTCGTGTATTAGTCCTCTTCCAGTATTATCGAAGTGGACTATAGGTTTTCAGTCGTATCTGTCCGTCTGTATGTCAGTCAGTCGGTCTGTACGCAAAATTTGATGCTGAAATTTTCAGAAAGCTACTTAAGTTACATGGATGACACTTTGAGTCTTCTTATAAAGGGCAATACACAAGATGGATGTGAGAGAACAAATAATATCACGTGACAACAAATGCGAACGAGCACATGTATCTTACAGCAAAAATCAAGACTAAGGTATTTGTTGATCTTTTTATCTTAAACAATTTGAATGTTTAACAAAATGGTGTACATACTTTCTAAGAACATTTGTCCTATATTTATATATATAATTCTGATTTTGATTCTAATATTTGTATTATACAATTTATTAATATAAATAATAAAATTGAAATTGATTTTAAATGAATCGTGTAAATAAGAGCTATTTATTATTATCTGTTTTTGTAACATAATAAAATGAAACATTCTAAATTAAATACTAGCAAAACATTTTATGTTAATGGCAACTATAACTTGAATTATTTCTTCAATGTTGTTTGAAATTGATTTTTTTTTAAATTAGCATTATAAGATACATATAATAATGTTTATGTACTTTTCATGATTATTTTCGTGATATTTAATGAAATGGCAATATTTCTCAAAGCTAAATATGGTTATAAATAAATAAATAACAACTCATTAAAAAGATAGACCATGGTTTTTGTACCATGGTTTATGATATTTTTCATGCTATCATGGTTTGAACGACTTTGGTAATTTGGCAATGAAAGCGATTGGTGCCATTTTATTAAAAAAAAATGGTCTTATATGGTCTACCATAGTTACGCTTAGGCTCATTGGGTCATTGTCGACCTGAAATGGCAAACAAGTCACCCGGGGTTGATGTCATCCTAGGGTGACTTCAAGCCGACGCTAGTCACCCCGGGTGACATAAAGCCGATTGTTGTCACCCGGGGGTGACATGAAGCCGATTATTGTCACACGGGGGTGACTTCAAGCCGATTCTTGTCACCCTCGAAATCAGCATAAAGTCACCCTCGGCAACAATTTTAACAAATAATGTAATGTTCGAACGTGACCCTAAAATCTATTCCTAATTAACTTTTTTTTAATAGTTCCACGATTACACTTGTATTTAATGCAACAAGTAAAAAAAAAAACTACAGTTGAAAAATTCACTGGCATCACATCTAGACAAATCTGTAAAATAAAATATAAATCGCGAACACAAATGTCATATTGCAGAATGTACTGAAATATTCTTTTAACGAACAATACCAAAGTGACAGCAGATTTTAAGTGATGTCAAAATTTATTTACCTCTGACTTTGTTCTTGGTGGATTCCTTCGAATAACTGCATCATCAAAATGCGATGCGGTGCCGTTTGATAAAAATTACACGGGTGACTAGAAGCCGATTCTCGTCACCCGGGGGTGACTAGAAGCCAATTCATGTCACCCTGGGGTGACATGAATCCGATTCTAGTTACCCGGGTGTGACAAGCGTCGGCTTGAAGTCCCCCCAGGGTGACATGAATCGGCTTCTAGTCACCCCGGGTGACTTGTGGGCCATTTTAGGTCGACAATGACTCAATGAGCCATAGTTACCGTGAACTACTGTATTATGATATCCATGGAACGTCATGGTAGTTCGTGGTATAATGATCATCATTTTCGCCTGAGAATAACTTACTTTTGTCCTATGCTTTATGATCTTAAGGATATAAATAAACAATTATTGTTTGTTTCCTTGTATTCACATTATTGAAGACTTAATTCTTGTTTCGTGTCTCAATCCGCTCCAATCTGGCGGCAACTCACTAGATATATCAAACCTACTTCCAGATAAAGTCATTAATGATTTTTGTTTTTAATAAATCAACACCAACGAAGACAAATCTCAATCCTCCGAACCATTAACACGCAGTTAATGACCATGAAGCTGTAATTTAATGACTGCAATTTCATTTTTCTATATATATGAACATTCCCTATATTATTCAAAGTGAGACAAAAAAGCAATTATCAGCAAATACAGCTTCAGTACCAAATGACTGACAATGTACAGCCATTTGAACGTTTGCTATTTCTCAAAGGTTGTCTGTCTTAATGGCATAATGTCCTCGTATTCCAACGGGAAATCAATGTTAACCCAGATTCCACAATTAAACCTTACCATGGTTTCTTAATCATTTGATAGCAAGATTAGCTTTATAAAACAAAGTATAAAACAATTTTGGAAAAGAAGAAATCTTACACCATTAGGGAAAATAACCATAGTAAAAGTCTTGTTACTTCCCCTTTTTATACACTTATTTATTGCTCTACCTAGCCCAGGATCAAGTATATTGAAACACATACGAAATTGTTTTAATAACTTCATATGGAATAGACCTATAACAATTAAGCATAATACACTTATCAAATCTTATACACATGGAGGTCTTAATATGATTGACGTTAACTCATTTGAAAAAAGTATGTAGCTCACATGGATAAAGAAATTAGTAACATGTACTGGGAAATGTTTCCAACTTGTGTATTCACTATGCAATGTTAAAAAAAGATTAATATGGGAAATGCATATATCGACAAAATTGTCAAAAAATTAACAAATTGTTCTTGGAAGGATGTGCTTATATATTATGGAATCTACGTTAATAAAATCAAAATAAGTAAACCTGATGATATACTTGACATGCCACTTTTTTATAACAGCAACATAAAGATTGGTTCTAATTGTATTTATGATACAAATATGTATGAACGTGTCATACGATATATATGAGACATATTGTGTACCACAGGAAAATTAAATTCTAAGCGAGAAATTGAAAATTGTACAGGTAAACAAATCATTTTTTTATTTTACGAAGGTCTAAAAAGATCTTTAGCAGAGTTCATTAAAAACTCAGGTTTTAAATCTGTAAAAACAACAACCAATAATGGACCTTTTCTTTCTTGTTACCTTAACTCGGTTGTTTTTACCCAAAAGCATAATAAACAAGTAAATGAGACTTTTATTTCACATACTGAAAAACCTACAAGTGAAACTAAATGGAATGGAATATTTAGTAATATTTACTGGAAGTATGTGCATAGTTTTGTTTTTAAAATATCCAGAGATACTTATATACAATGGTTACATACAAGAATAACACATAGGATCTTAGGAACTAAATATTTGCTATATAAAATGAAAATTGTTGATGATAATAAAGGCACATTTTGTAACAATCATGAGGAAACTTTATCTCATCTTTTCTGGAGCTGTGAGCACATCCAAACCATTGTTCAATATGTTACAAATGTATTGAATATAAATAATGTCAATATGACAACACTCTCTTGCCAGGACATGCTTTTAGGAATTTGTATAGAAAACATGAATCCTATCAATATATTGCTCCTTGAAATTAAAAGGTTAATTTTTATGTGTAAACGAACAAATACAATCCCAAATGTTCCAGGACTTAAGAGAAATGGGAAATCCAAAAACAGACGACTCGCCAAAATAATATATTCCCAAATTGGTCAGTTGTAAGAATATTCGTTGAATGAACCCACGCCAATATAATTGAATGTTACATTATATGTACTACTTAATATACATTTAAAGTACACAGGTGTCACACCTTTTTTTTCCTCTCTCTAATTTTTTATCACATTTGAATAATAGCAATGTTTTTCTTTATAAACCTACAAGATTGTTAAAAATGATATGTGTTATTTGTGCATATAATTTTATTATAATACAATGAATTATTGTGGTATGATTTTAACAATGTCTGTCTGAAAATATTAACCCATATTTATGCTACTAACACATAATCTGTTGTACGGTATGGAGCAGGATGGCCTCGACCTGCACATACCTATGGACGAGGTAAATAAAGTCTCTTTCCTTGAAAAAAAATAAATGATTTACTATGAGGAATGTTCACAAGACATAAGTGTAAATAACATTTTAATCAAATCAAAGTGGAAAATGAAAAGCAATTCCTAGTTAGGGTAGTAAGAAAACAATTCGGAATAATTAACCCAATTATTTTAACTATTTAATTTCTTATCATTAAATAAATGCCTAACATACCGCATACTTGAGTGAATTTTGTTTATCTTATATGCCTATATTTGTTATCGGCCTATAATACCACAGATCACAGGGAATTTTTGTGTATGGTATAAGCCTATTAAAACACGGCGTGATTTGTTTTTGTTAAGTACCCATAAAAGAGTAAACTGCATTCGATTTGCTTTAAAACACGCGTCAATAACGTTTGTGTATTTCAAAGATAATAAGATCTTTCCGCGCGTGAGGCTGCATCATGTGAGATCAGTATCCTAGCAATCTGACCTAACTAACTTATTAGCTTCACGAAAGTTGGGACTGTTTTAGCCTCGTTCTGGGAAAACTTGGCTTAATACATGTGCGTAAAGTGTCGTCCCTGATTAATCTGTGCAGTCCGCACATGCTAATCATGGACGACGCTTTCCATTTAACTGGATTTTCTCGAAGTAGAGACTTCCTTTAAACGAACAATTCCATTAAAGCGGAAAGTATCGTACCTAATTAACCTATGCAGCCACTAAATCACATGCATTTAGCCCAGTTAAACCATACAGAATTATTCATACGAATTCGTGCCACGAAGAAACACTCTATAAATAATAGTCTCAATTAGTTANGATACACTATGATACTGAAAATGACGGTAGTGACGCCATGTTATAGTCTATACACTATGATACTGAAAATGACGGTAGTGACGCCATGTTATAGTCTAAACACTATGATATTAAAAATGACGGTAGTGACGCCATGTGATAGTCTATACACTATGATACTAAAAATGACGATAGTGACGCCATGTTATAGTCTATACACTATGATACTGAAAATGACGGTAGTGACGCCATGTTATAGTCTATACACTATGATACTAAAAATGACGGTAATGACGCAATGTTATAGTCTATACACTATGATACTGAAAATGACGGTAGTGACGCCATGTTAGAGTCTATACACTGTGAGACTGAAAATGACGGTAGTGACGCCATGTTATATTTTATTAACTGTGGTATTGAAACGGACGAAACTGACATCAAGTTATAATGATACTAATACAATCTAGTAATGATGCTTGATGCACGGCCCAATGGTTTAGTAATGTGCTACTGTTACACGCCGTCTATAAGAGATTGGAAACTTGAGGGAAATTGCTTATGAGAAAAATACCAAAAATACCTTACTTTGGGGCTCAATAACAGTTTAAAAGAAGCACGAATTGTTGAACTTATTATTAGATCCATTGTAGTATGTTAAGCATCTCTGACTAGACATTCCGAACGTATTCTCATCAAGTCAAATGTTCATATCGTGCACATTTACCTTTGCCCATATTCTAACATGTAATGCCATGACATTCAAACTGATCCTGCCTACTTTAAAGGCAATTTGAACAATTAAGGCGTGTAAACAATGTTTCTTTAACATGTATTGCTACTAGAATATATTAATTCCAGAACGGATTCCATCGCACCACTACATATATCTTGTTTATTTACGTTTGTATATATGTCAGTCACAAATTACGGCGATAGCAGTTATACCGAAAAGTCTATATTCAGTTATTTTGCATATCGTTGACATTATTTACATATCCCGTATGTATTGACTGTCTTTCATTCACAAAAAGGTGACTATAAGATTTGACACCGGTCTATATTGGACAATGTCATTTCTTTTTCCGATCTTTGTTATCATCTTTATGTTTAATATACGGCGAGTGTCGGTAATGGCATTTGGACCAGTTAAGTTTTTTATGTTTCAATATAAAAAATAATTGTTGATTGTGAATTATAAAAAGTGATAGTTTTAACTGTTAACGCAAGTAAATAACAGTCCAGTCAATCACTTAAAAGCTTTTAGTTGTAATTCCATGAATTATATACATTGCAGATTATCCTATATCTATATAAAAGCGCTACGGAGTTCAATACAACAGTGTTAATAAAGGTAACTCCATCACATACAAATACACGAAATGATTCTTGCAAAATTAATGTACTGTTTATTCCATAAACTCTAGTCAAGTTTTTATTGTTGTTTACAATTTTAATTGTGTCAACGTGATGTTAATGTTAATTGATAATTTTAAATTATTTTAATAAACATTTTACATATTGTGTTCCGTTGTCATATCTTAATATAGGTTAGTTGAGATCATATAAACGCTGGATGCTTAGGTCGTGAGATAGATACATTTAATATGTTATGCGCGTATAGCTTTTTCCCTTGTTTCTGGATGAAGCCTGCCACATTTTCGTTCTTGTTTGGGTTACCATCTAGACCTTGTGTTGAGTACCACTTATTTCTTGTATAGCTGGCCACTCAGTTCTTTGTTCCAATATGAAACGAAAATGACATGATGAATATGCTGTTCAAAAAGCAAAATGCAGATACGCTGTGGCCGTGTTACCAAATGTAATAACACTTTTTGTCAAAATTTGTCTTAACTCGTTAAATTTGTAATTCTTTAGCTCCTCCGATTATCACTTAACTCTGTGAGATTATGGTAATTTATAAACACTGTTCCAGCGGGGGAGTTAGCAGGAAGTCCTTTGTAATTGACACACGTCCTGTATTTATAGTGACTGATCGGCAGAGGTCACCATGTCAAGTTAAATGTGTGTGTGTGTGTTGACACAAATAGAGGCTCATATCTAATCATTAGCATATTTAGAGACAAAATTTCTTCTATTATGAAAACATTATCATTCACTTCTTCACTTACATGACAAGTCACTGTTATGACCAAATCTAATGTACTCATGGTTTCATATATGAGCATATATATTTCTTAAAACATTTTGCAAGTTTCTTTGAAAATATTTTAAGTCTGAACCTTTGTGTATAAAACTTGCATTTTTTGCATTATGTTCAACTTCCGTGAATTGTGGACATTTGGTAAATCGCAGGCAATTTGAATTTCGGGCGTGCGACACTAAAAATTGACGTTAATCGAATAATGGTCCCGATAGAAACTGCCTTCATCATATGGTTAGCTTAACCAATTTATGCCCAGTGGACTCTCCCATCCTTCTAAATTGGATCCATGTATTTCCAAAATTAGGGATGTCTAGTATATTTATTTCTATATTTTGAATATTTCTAACAGAAAATTTCTTTAAGCAAACAGCGCAGACATGCGGCGTCTCATCTGGGTCTACGCTGTTTGCCAAGGCCTTTTTTCTAGACGCTAGGCATAAATGGGTTGAATATAAAACAGTGTTTGTATGTTTAAAGTACATTTATACGTTAATAAGTTCAATATAGAATCTGCTAGATGTGTCATGACATACCTTAAGTATGACAAGAGCAGTATATCATGTAGAAAACATTCTTTCGCAGTTATCAGAAATGGCCTTCATGTTAAACATATTGCGAACACAATCTCTTTTATTTGTCTCATCACACTAAAGCCAAAATAACACTCATATTTCACCTTTCTATGCGATACAAAGACATCATAACGCAGCATCATATAATGCAATTTATGTTTTTACGATATACCAACCTGTGTTAAATATTTGATCTAAAAGAATGTATTTTTCTTGTACGAAAGCAAACCAGGTGGCAAATATGACAATCATCAGCTAAATCAGGCTGACAACCCCCATATGATAATGACTTCCAGTAATAGCTTTTACATCATATATTTTTGTCACTGCAGCAAATTGTTACCGCCGGAGAAAACTTGAGAACATATAGCAGGTGTTGGAAGAAACCATTTACCGTGAACTTTAAGTAAAAGTACAAAATACTTCAGAAAACACTGTTCAAGCAACCGTGGCTTCTCCATGTGGACGTTTTAAATAATTTAAATTAATAATATGCCCTGAAGTGGAATAAAACCTGAAATGACATCTTTTTACATGTTAAAGATCAAATGTCAAGGAAATCATAAAGCTTGTCTGTATTGTTATTTCCTCATTCATTTACAAACAACTTGTTATTCGTGATATTCTTTTGGAGAGAGCATGTTGAATCCAAAATTGATTTTAGGCCTAACAATAAAAAATACACTTGTCAAGGTCTCACATGCTTTATTACTGCTAATCCTTGAATTTTAATATGCATAAAATAAATATAATGGAAAAATGAAACCCCAGAAACCATAAGAGGCAAACGCGTGTTTAATTGTCGTTTAGTAAAGTCAATCGACCAAATGTCTACATAATACCGAACAAAATCAATATGATATTTAAAAGGGGAAATAGCCATTCACTTAATATGTCCGTCTGTCTGGTCGGCACACCGTTTGCCTATCTGTCCGTCTGTTCGTTCACCAAAACTCAACCGGAGGCGTGTTTCTTCACTGTTATTCACCCAACTGATAAATGCCCTGACAGTTCTATTTAAAAATTAAGATGTTTTAACAAAATGTGTGTTGATGAAATGGCAATTTGTTATGTGGGAAAAGTTAAAAAGATCTCTAATAATCTCTCCGACTTTTTTAACAATGTTAAGCTGGCTAATTATCTAATTATTTTGACCATCATGATGTATTGCGGGGAACAATAGTGGATAGAAGATGCCAAATGTTACAAATTTTTGTTAAAACACCCATTTCATATTCATTTTCCATGGGGATAATTTCTTAAGTGAACATTGTTTCTTTGACATTGAAGTATCTGAACATATACTGATGTCAGTAACATGGTGACCTCGTCCACATATCAATCTTCCAAAGTATTTGGTTTCGTTGTGGTCTTTATCAGGTACATCAAACCTATTCCAGGTTTTTGGTCATTTGATCTGCATCCCTACTTTTTAGAAAGTGGAATTCAGTTATGTTATTGTTTGTAAAGTAAATAAGTATTTTATATGCAATAATAAACTGATTAAGTGTTGTTATAATTAAAACAATTATACTCCTCCCCGTTTAGTAATTTAATCCAGGTAGATTCATTGGCCCAACATAACTGATTCTCGGTTTTTGTTCAGTGGATCTGCATCATGTATATTATTCCTACTTGTCAGAATGTGGACTGAAGTAATGTAATTGTTTGTAAAGTAAAAAGAAATATTGTATATGCAATAATAAACTGAGTTGGTTTTGGAATTGTTTAAATAGTTCTGCTCATTCCCGTTTATTAGTCCCCTTTCAGTTTTATCCAAGTGGACTTTAGGTTTACAATCCGTCCGTTGTATCTGTCCGCCCGTATGTCCGTCCGTATTTCAGTCCGTATGTCAGTCCGTATGTCAGTCCGTATATCAGTCCGTATGTCAGTCCGTATGTCAGTCCGTATGTCAGTCCGTATATCAGTCCGTATATCAGTCCAAAATGTCAGTCCGTATGTCAGTCAGTTAGGCTGTCCGTAAAATGTGTTTCTGGGATTTCTAGAAAGCTACTTAAGTTACTTGGATGAAACTTTGTATTGAATTATAAAGGTCGATATCACGATGGATGTGAGAGAACAGACAATCTCACGTGGAAGCTTGATACTGATCCCTCAATATTTATTTTATATTCTAGTAGAGAGTTTCAGGGCTCAATTCCACACATTGTCATTACGCACAACCACCAACCCTAGAATTGGAAATTGCAATTAGCAATATGTAAGAACAACACATCAGTTATATAACTTTTCCCCTTTGTTTTATGATCTTATGGATAGAATTAAACAATTAGTGTTCACTTCCTTTTCTGCTTATTTAATAATATCCGCTCAAATCTCTCGGACACTCATTAGGAACATCAAACCTATTTCGAGACAAAGTCATTAGCGATTATTTGTAACAAAACAACACCAGCGAAGACAAATCGTAAGCCGCCGATGCATTAACACGCACTAAATGGCCATTTAAGCTGTAATTTAATGACATATTCACGCCAATACTTGTGTATATGACTTTCGCAGCGAAGAATCTTCGATATAATCCAATACCATTATGTGAGCTCACGTGAGTCGATCAAACATTCACGAGACCTAGCACGGCCAACGACTAGTTAAACGAGAAAGCAGACATGATAAATGCACATATGCCAGTTCGATCTTGGACAATACTATTTCTTATACTCTTGTAAAAACTCTCCTGGAACTGAAAAAAGAAAGGTCTTCATTCTTTAAAATAATATACCTACTAAACTGTGCAGCCTGTAATATATATGGATTAATAGAGAAATGTGAACAATTATAAACAATTGTTGGATAAACACTCGGATTAAGCATAGATGAGTTTTAATGAAGTAAGGCTTTTTGATTATTTATGATTGTTATCACAGTATTTTTATATTTATGATATATATTGTTTTGTATTTTCTGATCAGTATTTACATTATTTGTTTTCAGTTTTTATTCATTATGAAATAACTAAAAAAATACTGTAATTATATATCTATCAGTAGAAACATACGGTTGACAAGATATAACTGATACAAACATGTTTTCAAAACACTTGAGGTAAATAATAGAAATATTTGTATAACTATTTTATACAGTATACTAAACAATACTTATATAAAAACAGATATTTGACGTATTATAACATTAAAGCGCACACAGCGCAGCTTAATTAAACTACGAGCGTATATATTACAAACAATTTTAGCAATACACTTGATTATACGTACACATATAACTAAAATCATTGGGTTTGGAATGAAGCGAAATTAAACGTTATTGTTGGCTCGACGCTACTTTGGGCCATTATTGGGCTGCCAGATGCACGTAGGAAAACACTACAATCCAAATTTTCTTCACCGTATAACACTCGATTGGTCACATTTAACACATCACTAACTGATAAATTAGAGTCAATATCCCCAGACAGGCGTCTTTGTTCATGCACTTTTCTGCTTAGTATTTCATTTTCACTGCTGTTTCTCTCTTTTCGTTTTTTATCCCTCGGTTTAGTCATTGTTTAACGGTCACATTTTGTTGTTTAACACACTATCACATTTAATCCAGATTTATTTAACCACCGGGAAAGGTTTTATTTATTAATATTTAGATTTTTCTTTACACTGTGAAAAGTTCGACCTTTCGCGCCAAGATCACGTGACAACACGAAGTAAGTATGCAATCTTACGACCGTTTTTTTTAATTAGCTTTTTTAATTATGTTTTATTCCGAAACAACCTGAACAAGAACAAACGAACAAGAGGTAAATTTGGAGAACAGGACACTACAAGTATTTTGCTCACGGCTTTGTGGGTTGAAAACCAGCAAAATTATGTTAACAGAAACAAGTCGTGTAAAAAAACCCGCAAAATGTAGCCTTCGATTGAGCGAAGCAAGTAAATAAAAAAACACTGAAGCGAAATGGTTAATGATTGAAGCAATCTTCATAAATTTAGCTAATAATGTACTATAATCCCCGTATTCGTTATATAACAGACATAATGAGAAAAACATTGTAAAAGAAGAAGTTACCTATTCCATTTATGTAAAGGCTATTTACATAGATTTTGAATAACCAGTGTATAACTTTAAGAGAAACTATAAGATACTGATCCACAGGTTTTGAATGAATGTTCATGAAACTGTAAATGTATGTAACTGTACTTGATAACTGACCTGTACTCTGTTATATGTGCTTATTTTTGTAAATAAATAGTTTGAAACCAAACATAATAATAATAATAATAATAAATCATCGTATTCGTTTGCATTTTCAGGGCGCAGGCGTAGAACCACGACAACACTGCCACCAACTGGTAAGGTCGCACAGCACTCTGGATCAGCAGACGATTTATTGCTTAAATCAGTTAACTCCTACCTATCTTACGGAGGATTCCGGAGATAGTCGATGTATCACGATTGGTCGTACAGCTGTTTGATTGATTTTAAATTGATTTATTAACGTTTTTTTTTTTATTCGGTGAATCCATAGCTTTAGTACAATTTAAAGTCCACATCGTACGGCACAATTTAAATAACATTTTGTTTTAAAGTAGAATATGTAATTAGTTAATTTTAGTAATTTAGTAATTGTATTGTTAACTTTCATTTGTATCTCATATGGGTTCTTCTTTTTAGAACATATTGATCAAACGTGTTCTTTTTATCTTAAACTGAACTTTATTTCAATTGCAAAAACAAAAGTAGAGTTAATTGTCTTCAGCGGATACTCACACAGACAGGACAAAAAACACCAATAAACAAAACACCATTAAAATAATCGAATATCTTTTTAGTATCAGAATAATATAATGCAGTTGTAGATCTTTTTTTTGTTCCACTCATTTCAGTGTTGCTTGTTAAACATGTATCTGCATGCAATAATCAGTATTGAATGAAGCTTAATAGTATACAGACATTTAAAGCCACATACATACTCAAAATCAACCAATATTTCGTAAATTATTTTGTAAAATAAAGTTAACCCCTAAACAATCAGTTTTCTTTATAGCAGCAATAGCCCAATGTTTAACGTTAGATGAGGTATGGTAACATAGATTTAACGAGATTCAAAATGCTCGTTTTTATGTATTTGTGTCAGAATATGCTCCAAGTAAATTACCCGGCTACGATATATAGTCATACGACACACGAACACTAAATTGGTACATGAACATGTGTTGAATATAGTTTACCACAAAAATAGAGCATTTTGTATCTTGTTGAATCTATGTTTCCAGACCACTTCTAGCGTTGAAATATTGGCTATTGCTATAAGGAACACTGATTGTTAATGGGCTAATTTTATTTTATGAAATATTTTACGAAATATACATTGATTTTGAGTGTAAATGTGGCTTTAAACAGTCCGCTGTTTTTTTTTGCCCACTGGTAGATGTGTGCCCCGGTCTGCCCCCGTCAGCGTGTCTACCCCAGCCGTCCATCGACTGTGCGACGTACTACGTGTACGACCGCGTGAACGGCACCGGGTGTGTAAAGAGCTGCTCGCACTCGTGTTGCTCCACCGTATAAGCGCTCCTTCCCACGTGCCCTGTACCCAGACCGGACGACCCGTAGTGTGTGGCTACGAATATCACCGAGAACTGGATCAATGGTCGCGACTGTCCCGTGTACTGCGTACCGGACTGTCTAAGGTTAACTTGCTGAACGGGAAAAAACTCAGCAGTCAAGAGACATGAAATCAGCATTTCACACCAATAAAAACATACATATCGCCTTAATTTGCCGCTAGGAGCAAATAAACGAAGATAAAATCGTGTACAGAAACTGAATAAATGTTATTCAATAATACTTGTTTATTCGATCTTCACAACTATTCAACCGTAGAAGTTCGCAATTGTGTGTACAATTGGGCAGGCAAGACTACCATTCAAATGTTCATTAAGTCGACAGGTAAGTATTTGTTTATATATTCGCTCTATATCACGGTTATAAAATATTCAAACAGATAAAATCGTAAACGTGTTTGTGTCGCATGTCGACAAAGTAGTCATGTAGTTATCAGCTTTAACCCTTTGCATGCTGGGAAATTTGTCGTCTGCTTAAATGTCGTCTGCTGAATTTCTAAAATAAGCATTTTCTTTAAAAAAAAATCAAAGAATACTATCAGAATATCAAACAGTTTGGATCCTAATGAGACGCCACGTTCTGTGGCGTCTCATCTGGATACAAACTGTTTGCAAGGGCCTTCAAAATTCGGTTCCAGCACTGAAAGAGCTAATATGTGAATCACGGATTCGACGATATAGCGGTTGAAACTGGCATATGCTCACCTGCGTAGTGTATTTGTTATAAAGAAACGTATTCATCATTCGGCTTGTGAACATATTTGATTTCGTACAGATATCATGAGAAAGTGACTTGTGTTCCGTCAAAACGCATGCATTAACATTCTAGTATTCAATACGACAACATTATAAACTATCGATGGCAATTGTTAAAACTTTTCACAAATTTTAAACAATTATACACAATTCCTTCACTTTTATGAAGTCAAATGCTCAGTGAATTTAAATTCAACTAGAGTTGTAAGTAAAATTATATTAATTTAACAATTATTTTATAACCGATTTGACACAAATGTAGAGCATCTGTTGACGATCAACTTGCGACACTCCCGTAACATTGGTTCCAGTTCATCGTTTTGCACGGAACCACTGCGTAAACGTCGGCAACATGCGCAAATATACGCCCGAACCACGTCGTCGTACAGACAGAACACAAAACAGTTCCAGAATCCTTGCCAGCTGTCGCCAATGCTTTTCATGATGAGCAGAACCTTTTGGTTCAAGTTTATTTCAACATAATCTTCGTTGCCGCTGGCAATAGCGAAAAACAATCTGGTCGTTCCCCACAATCTTAAAAAAATATAGGCCGAAGCAGAAATAGACGAGATTGATGCCTTTTGGTTGAAATTCGTAGGTCGCCATGGATCTGAAACTGCTTATAGCGTCATCTTGTGGCTGAAATGTGTATAAATATGAACCACGCTCTTTGAAAAGGGGGTTTAATGCATGTGCGTTAAATGTCGTCCCAGATTAGCCTGTTCAGTCCGCACAGGCTCATCAGGGACGACACTTTCCGATTACATGATATTTTTCGTTAAAAAAGTCTCTTCTTAGCAAACATCCAGTTTAGGGCTGAACGTGTCGTCCCTGCATTACGCACAGGCTAATCAGGGACGACACTTAACACACATGCATAGAATCCGCTTTTCACAGAGCAAGGCACATATGTTTTACCAGTAGAGAAAACAGATATATGCAAACTATAATTGAATCGTTCAACCTATAAACATGTGTGATGAGCGATCAATTGTGTTAACTGACTTAAATGACGTTTCTTCTGAAACAAAACACACCAAAATTGGATCAACGACAATAAACACTGGTGAGTCAGTAAGCATACATTAATAAATAGCTATATAATAATTTGTAATTTATTTACACCATCGATATACTATATAGCCAATTACATCACCGGTAAGACATTTACCACACATGTAAAGTTGCTTTTGTTTTGTGTTTTTGGTTGCATTTTGTTTTTATCTCCAATCAAAGACTAGTGCCGTCAGAAAGAAAGTTTATATGTATGCGAGTCTTTAATCAAGCGGAACGAATACTATGTGTATACATTATTGTCATACTTAAACAGAAAAATATGCGAAGGCTTTCAGCATCAAATTTGGCGTTGTATAGTTCATTCGAGCACAATTACTTAACTTTTGCTACTAATCCGCTCATCGCAAACACTTTTAAATAACCAAACGATGAAGCCAATCAAATATTCACAATAGCACGTTTATACAACATTACAAGCAAGTTTCCTGCTTTTGCTATTGTTACGATATTTTTAATATAAATGTATGCATCTTATATTTACTGTTATTTTTATTTGTGTCAGTTGTTCTTGCAGGTGTCGCTGTTTTGCATCATGACGCCGGCGGCTCTGATTCTGTTCGCCTACGGCCGGATATTACTCACCTCCAGAAGAGTACGAAGGCGATGACTCGATACTCCAACATCACGGTCGCCAAGCGGAGACAGCTCTCCAATAGAGAGTCATATCTCACCAAGGTACAGAGATACGGTGACATCTTTATGGACTTGCTAAATGATTTTGGCACTTTGGTTGTTTCCTTTCATGCCTGACTTTGATTTTTTATCATCGGAATTGAACAGACTAAGTTTTATGAAAAGGAAGATAAAGATGAAAACCGGGGCGAACGTAGTCATGCATAGCACTACTCCGATACCGACATATGTATTCGTAGTTGCTACAGAACCAGAATTGTGACTTTGTTACGTATGAAATAATATGAACAAAATGAGGGCAATATACAACGTTTTAAAATATGATCAGAACACGTTTTGTTTTACAAATGCGAAATTTCCGTTAATTAATCACACCTTCTTGCGGAAACTGTTCTCAAGGGTTTTTGATAACAAAGGTTTAAAGCGTGTTTAGTAAGCTTCCCAGACAATCCGTATTGCATAAGGTTTGCTTCGAACTGTAAATAACGACACGGAGCATTAAATGAATGTTTCTAGCAAAGTATATTCATATATAATGTATTTTGGTCTACTATATTTTATTTGGCCTATTTATATATTATGAGTTATGTTTAAATTACAACTTTAACGATAAGCTTAATACTATAAAGTATATACGGCATATACCAAGTATATACATGTCAGACTATATTTATAAGATTTGTAAAATGTGCATTATATTTTTCGATAATTAGCAACTATGGCTGGTCTTGAATTATATATAATATTTACGGACAAATACACTATAGCTACAACATAGAATATTGCACACAATAAACACGAGAAAACATACTCAAAACTGGGACTGTCGTATAAAACCGATCAGGGCGAATACTGCCTCGAATATCTGTAAATTTAAGGGTAAGCATAATGTCATTGTGCAACGTCATCATTATTTAGTTATTCATAAAAAATACTTACACATCATTTGACATCGATACCTAGCTATTGATGGTGATTGTTCATTCATTATCACAGATAACGTTACCAATGTCATGTGTCTTTCTTGTCTGCTGATTATAATGGTATTTTATGTAAACAGATGACGTTCGCGATGTCGTGGGGCTTTATCCTCTGTTGGATGCCATATTCAGTCGTCTCGATGTGGTCGGCGTACGGCAACGCAAACCTTCTGCCAATGAGATCCGTGGTGGTCTCTGTCTCAAATCATTAACCGTCGTCAATCCCGTCGTCGTCTACTTCCTCCTCAACAGCAAATTTAGACCGATGCTTTTTGTTGAAGTTTCAGTTACTCTAAAAACCTCCTGTTTTTGTTCCTTACCAAACAACAATACAATAAAGAACTTCCGTGTATAATATCAAGACAAAAATGCACAGAAATCTTACAAATAGTGTACTCCTGAAAATAAGTGGGTATCATTTATCACGCTCTCTTTTTGTATAAAAAGTATTATATTATTTGCGTCCACACAGCATAAAAAAAAAGGAAAAAGATATTGGGTTCACATTAACCTTACGGCTTACAAAAAAAAAGTTGAAATTGCCCAATAATGCCATAACTGGAAATATTTAAAATACTCCCCAAAGGTTACACTATAACACGGATTATTTGTAAGTTAATAAGACACTGGCTTCCAGCAGGGGCAAAAAGTGTTTCTTGTGAATATAAGCAATACCATTGAGACTGCATGCGATATTATATTCCATTGAATTGAACACAACGTATGTTGTATGTCGTCCAATTTCATTGCAAAGCATGCATTTGAATTAAATACGATAAAAAAGATAGGTCACTTAAGGAAATACAAGTTCCGAAAACATGATTTTCAGACATTTTATGAATGGTGTTGTCAAATTGCGTTTAAAACAAATCAAGTTAATACTAAACGATAAAACGAATCCAAATCGTATTATGGGGATGCGTATTAAATTTTTAAATGCATGTAAATAATGCAAAATGTATACAAACTAGTTTTATTTTACTCGTCTTTAAAACAAAGCTGTAATATCACGGCTATTCAAATTAAAATTATTAGTTGTCGTATCATGCGGTACCTTTGCATGTCTGCCCGCCGTTTACTGTTTTGTCTGTGACAACACATGTCTGCGCTTGCGTATATAAGATTATCACGATAAATCTCGTCGCCGAAAACCCCTATAGCGCTAATCTTTGTTTATTGGTAGATCTTTGATCATCATCATACATTTTACTGTTAACAATTAGTGTAATCAAACTGCCTAAAATTGTTACATATGAAAATTTGAATGCAACTGGTGAGCAATTAATTTCTTATGGCGAGTAAATTGTGAAAACAATAACACATGAACCCTAATGCTAAAAGTGTATTTCTGGATGTACTACACGTTTATTGCATTATATTATTGTGAAATAAGCAATATCATCCAGACTGCATGTGTCATTTTAATTTAATACAAAGTATGTTGGGTGTCGTCAAATTTCATTTTTATTAAATGCGAGTAATTTAAAAACGATAAAACAAGGAAGTCCATTTATTATTATGGGGATGCTTCTCATAGCAGTAAATGCATACACATTATGTAAAATGTATTCAAAACAGTGTTATTTAATATTGTTTCAAACAAAGCTGTAAAATCTCGGTAATTCAAATAAAAATGTTTAGTTGTCTATAATGTTTTTATACATGCCGAAAGGCGGGGCGTTAAGGTATTGTAAAAGTCTCCCTTGATGTTCATAAAATAAAAGTTTGTATCGATAAACGTAACACGCCACATATGAGGCAATGCTCTTTAGAATTTGTCACAAGTAATGTCTAAGGATGCCCAATAGACTATTTATAGTTGATTGTTTTCCCTGGTATATTGCCTGTCCCCTTTGTCAGATAATTTTTTGGATTTGCAACTGTTACACAAGTGAAAACATTATCTCTTTAAACAAGAAAAGCATTCACTGCTGGTTTAAAAAAAAAATTCAATCAACACTATCTTTAAAGTGTTATAGAATGGACTTGCATTATCGTAACAATGCAATGAAACAACTTTTTTACCTCAAATGAAAGGTTTAAGGCAGTTCATACACACATTGTGAAATTAAAACTGTATTTAATTACCAGTTATTACAGCTAAGAACAAAAAATATGTATATATTTTTATTAAATTTTAATTTGCATCCCTGCAGCGTGAACAAACCAAAACACAATCGTTGGGTAGACATGAAACTTATGGCACACTGTGTGTTAAACTGGGAAAATATATTTTGATAGTAACTAATGATGTCATGTTTAGAAATACTAAACGTACTCCCTGGAGGCACATTATAACAAGCACGATTTGTCAGTTAAAAGGACAGTGGATTCAAGCTGGGACAAATATGTTTCGTCTGAAAATAAGCAATATCGTCGAGACTACATGTGATATAAGTTTCATTTAAATTGAACAAAAGTGTGTTGTCTGTCGTCAAAGTTTGTTTTAAATCATGCAATTAAACTACAAACGACAAAACAAAGATGTGTCACTAAGGGATATACAAATTGCGAAATCCTCCAGATAGTCTAGAATATGTTTAGTCACTGCTTCATTCCTGTACAATAAACATTATTGGCCTAATCCCAAGATTCGGTTATTTGTTGCTATTCTGATCCACTAATCATTGTGTTGATAGACTAATTCATCTCATAAAGAATAATTGATGCTATACAAACAGGTCATGCTCGGTTAAAAAAGAACTTGAACCTTCTGAATTTCTTAAAGTTTATAAATAGGTCCACGTTAGTGTCAAAATGAGTTCAGGTTATGTGGGTTATTTTAGAGAGATAACATTCATGCAAGTATCGAAGCTTTGTAGCGAGTCATGTGGTATTGATGAAAGATGGAACGCGCCACTCATTATACTCGTCTCGGAATCAGTTAATGCTGAGGGCGTAAATATATCATTTTCATAAAAGTGTTCATTTAAAATAAGATGGTATATATCTAAAAAAATTCTTCGTCCGTGATACGAATGGCGGGTTTAGAGCACTATTGGCAGTCAATGTTTGGTTAGTGGATTATATCTTAGCACTATATTTTAATCCTAGCTTGAGCTTCTATGATGTTTCATTTTCAAGGATGCGATTGAGTACTATGAGATTGGACGAATTATTTTTGGTCTAAGTTATGACAAGTTTACACATTGTGTTTTATTAAAATAATTAGTTTTCTTACCTGCACAATTAATCAAGTTCACTTAACATTTGAGAGAATCTCAGTGAACAACAGTGGAAGGAATCGAATTGATAAACAGGAGTCATGTGTTCAAACAAAGGCATGATAATTGTCGAAACAGTACGAGGATCTTATGAAAGCTACATACGAAACAATCCTATCAAACCCAATTCTAAAAATAATCTCTTATTTTGGAAATAATTGAAGGGTATTTATTTCTCATTCTTTTGGATTTATTCCAGGATATAACATGTGTTGGGGGCATTGGACAGGGTTTAAATTATATTACAGTTGGGGGTAATTTAATCCCAGCTTTAGTTTTAGAAAAAGTGCAACAATATTGATTAAAGTCCCTGAACTTCCAAACTTGCTGTAATATCGAATTTAGGAACTACCATAATTTGTTGTGATGGAAAGTGCAAGCACTTCAAAACGTGCAGTCATGGAAGTTGCAGAACTACTAAAATAGAAAATATATAAATTCCAGATTCTTTCAAAAATTTAGTCAATAAAGTGTCACTATATAGGATAAAACTAGAGTATGTCCCTCGCAAAAGTGATGAAACGCCCCTGCGCTGTGACTCTAACTTGTATCAAACTGAAATAATCATTCACACGGCCATATCATAAGAAACAAAATACATTCATGTTTGCGTGTTGTACGTTGAAAAGCAATAATCGAACAAATCCCTCATAGACGACGCTTAAAATTACTTGTTCACTTTATGACATTTAAAAGAAGAACATTTAATGAAAAGCATGGCTGTTATGAAATTAAACACAGTAGTGAATATACAAAGCCACTATTTATGAACAGTTTTACTTATTAATACTTTTAACGGTTTCCACACAATTAAAACTTTCGTCAAGAAGAGGATGAGTGGTGATTTAACCTCAATATTAATTGTACCTAATATGTCAATGTATGTTTGAATTTATTATAATTAGGGATGTAAACGAGCACTGAAATATTCGTTTTTCATTAATCATATATATTCGAATCATNTTTTATCATATTTTCGCTGGCATTCCGTTCAAACGTCAAGACGTTTTCTTTGTCAGAGTTTATTAACACAAAGCACTAATCTTTTCGCGCGAATGACACCGTTAAACAGTGTTACAGACGACCGAACGGTTTTACCAATAATAACTGACTTCGCAATATGAACATCTAGCACACAAGCAAACATTCTCCTCGCGTTCGCTTATATACAGTTATCCCTGGCTCAGTCGACTTTTGCTATTGGTGCCGATAATTTGATACTAGTCAGTAACCGTGGTTTCACATGCTGAATGTAGTTGTTAATATCTTTCCTGTAAGAGTTTCAATTGTTTTGATCATTATTCTTTAATACTCATAATTGTAAAACCGTTCTCCTTCCGAAGCAAATTTACTGGAATTATTTTTTAGTATTTATGTTCTGCATTGGTTCATTACGTCGAGATTATATTAGGCTCGCTTGTGTTATGTATTACTTACTTTGTGGAAGTGTGAGGTTCGGCTAAGCTTGTTACTGGTTTAAAAGTCGTTGATTCCAGTTTAAATCATTTTATGTTCAAATGAGATGTTCTGTTAAACCGTTTCAATGATATCAATTTCACTAATTATATAGTGTCAGCAAAGGCTTATAGCAGTACAGTATTGTGTAAGTGAATGCAGAATATTAACCATAATTCTTCCAACGAGTTTATTTAACAATATATGCGGATGCATCATAAATTTGATAGTGTTATATCTTTCAAAGCTTGACCATATTTGTGTATACTAAAAAACATGGACCGTTCCGAGGCGGTTATCCGATGTTGTGTTATTAATGTTAATAGTATTTTGTTTAAAAAATAGTGGAAAAGGAGCAAGACTTTCTTTCCAGATAGTTTTTTTTGAGGTACAATTTGTGTTATATTCTAATACCATATGGGCAGCTGTATGATATTACGTTATATTATTTTAATCAATTTACTTTTCCCTCATGCGTATACGTTTTTTTTTATTTAAACTATTTTGTGAATTAAGCTATTTGCTTCAAGCTGTTTTCAGATTTGATCTGTTTTTTTATCTACGAATGCAATACAAAAAATAATGTATATATATGTACAGACAATATAGTAAACATGTTTCATTTTCTCACGTAATGCATGTTTACGTTTTGGAGCATAAAATCATTCATATGTGTCTAGAATACATAACTAGTTTGAAATGAACGCCCTCGAACCTAAATAAATTGATTCTTATTTTAAACAAATTTATTGGTTAAGATGTATGTAAATAAATTCTGATTAGATAATCATGGATTGAAATTTGGATATATCAATTAATATGATTAGCCAGCTGACGTTTAAGCAAGTCGAATGGCTCTTTTGTGAAAATTACCAGACGCTGAACTGTGAATAGCATGTCAATAATCGTGGACAAGGGATTAAACTTTCGGTATGAACACGTTGTTATCTGACAGATTAAACCACTAAAGAACTGTCTCTTTCCAGAAACTCTTCTGTATGACAATTATAATATCGTTTATTGATGGCAGGTTCTATCTAAATAAAATAGAACGGGTTCTACGTCTTACACCTCAAAAGGTGATAAAGAGATTAACTCTTTCGAATAACTAAGAAACTAGGAAATTAACTTTTATCTATTTTATTTTTACTATAAGATTGTACGAACGTGTTTTACATAGCGGTCATGGTTTCCTTTGAGGAAAAGTGCGGAGATTAACTCCAATTTCCAAACACGTCGCACAAAAGACTACTGAGACCGAGACTACATCTCGTCTCCGGTACACATAGTTAATACAACAATTGTATGTTAGACATATATCATAATATTATCATACAAAATGTACAAGTGACTGATAATCAAGTGTTCCCAACATATTATTATACAATATTTTAACAAATTTAGTTAAGTAAAATACATCTTAAGATAATTTACATTTAAAGGGAAATAATTTGAATGAAGGAAAAAAACCTGTCCTATTACACAAACAATGACTATGCGACTTTTACTTATACATTCGTGGAACCTTTCTTTGCATAAAACACGCATATTCGAATCGGAATTGCGTATTCGAATATTCAGTCAAAATTCGAT
This sequence comes from Dreissena rostriformis, assembly GCA_007657795.1. Taxonomy (NCBI): domain Eukaryota; kingdom Metazoa; phylum Mollusca; class Bivalvia; order Myida; family Dreissenidae; genus Dreissena; species Dreissena rostriformis. The sequence goes on along the minus strand of VMBQ01001813.1, from coordinate 80,280 downwards.
ATTGTTAAAAAAAACAAGCTTGATCTAGTACCACATATAGGCACACACATGCTGGGTGTATAGGTAAAATACATATGTGTCCATTAAAGCTGCAGAGAAAAACTATCTACATACATTTCCCACAATCTTGATTAATAACTCTGGCGTGCAGTTCTGGAGTTACTTTTCTATGTGGATCGATCATTTTGCAGTAAGAAAAGAATTAACTAAAACCATATAATTCGACGGCTGCGCAAGAAAACTAATAAAAACGAAGCACATGTGCGTTTTAACAACTTTTTTATAGAGTTATATTTCGCTGGCATACAATTGTTATGAGTAACATTAGTAAATGAGGGTACAAGAACTTATTTGAATGATTTTATGCTCAAAAACGTAAACATGCATTACGTGAGAAAATCAAACATGTTTACTATATTGTCTGTACATATATATATACATTATTTTTTGTATTGCATTCGTAGATAAAAAAACAGATCAAATCTGAAAACAGCTTGAAGCAAATAGCTTAATTCACAAAATAGTTTAAATAAAAAAAAACGTATACGCATGAGGGAAAAGTAAATTGATTAAAATAATATAACGTAATATCATACAGCTGCCCATATGGTATTAGAATATAACACAAATTGTACCTCAAAAAAAACTATCTGGAAAGAAAGTCTTGCTCCTTTTCCACTATTTTTTAAACAAAATACTATTAACATTAATAACACAACATCGGATAACCGCCTCGGAACGGTCCATGTTTTTTAGTATACACAAATATGGTCAAGCTTTGAAAGATATAACACTATCAAATTTATGATGCATCCGCATATATTGTTAAATAAACTCGTTGGAAGAATTATGGTTTATATTCTGCATTCACTTACACAATACTGTACTGCTATAAGCCTTTGCTGACACTATATAATTAGTGAAATTGATATCATTGAAACGGTTTAACAGAACATCTCATTTGAACATAAAATGATTTAAACTGGAATCAACGACTTTTAAACCAGTAACAAGCTTAGCCGAACCTCACACTTCCACAAAGTAAGTAATACATAACACAAGCGAGCCTAATATAATCTCGACGTAATGAACCAATGCAGAACATAAATACTAAAAAATAATTCCAGTAAATTTGCTTCGGAAGGAGAACGGTTTAACAATTATGAGTATTAAAGAATAATGATCAAAACAATTGAAACTCTTACAGGAAAGATATTTACAACTACATTCAGCATGTGAAACCACGGTTACTGACTAGTATCAAATTATCGGCACCAATAGCAAAAGTCGACTGAGCCAGGGATAACTGTATATAAGCGAACGCGAGGAGAATGTTTGCTTGTGTGCTCGATGTTCATATTGCGAAGTCAGTTATTATTGGTAAAACCGTTCGGTCGTCTGTAACACTGTTTAACGGTGTCATTCGCGCGAAAAGATTAGTGCTTTGTGTTAATAAACTCTGACAAAGAAAACGTCTTGACGTTTGAACGGAATGCCAGCGAAAATATGATAAAAGGATAACACGATATGAAATGTATGTTTTCTTCATTCGTTGGTAATGTTACAAGTATGTGCATTAATTAATTGAAATACAAAAGTAAATAAGTCGTGGGTAAACGAATACGGCGCCAGAGTGTCAATTGTTTTTAAATTTCGAATGTAAATACAATACTATATTTGAATTGATAATTCACGGATTTTCGTGTTTTGTTTTCATCATTTAATGAATTTGCTAACAAAAAAATAATATCATGACTCTTAAAAAGGTGTAAAACACATATATGTTTGGGATTAACAACTGTTGCTATCTCCGGGATTCGAATCCGAAACCATATGAAGCAAAATATAACGCGTTTCCACTGGGTTATTAAGGGCTTAGACAATGTTATAATGTTAGTATAACACGCATTGGTTCAACATTATTTATAAAGCACGTTTCATAAGTTTTATTTTCTGGTCTATTTCCAATAATGAACTTATTAGTATTTCAATATTTTTTCTAGTTACGGGTGTTCTTTGACGCGATTAGACTGTTACTTATATTAAAACATTTCCCAGTAAAATATAACTTGCACAAACTATATTAACAAATTTATATTAAAACAAAAAATAATTGTATGTTACTTTTTCAAAATTAAACACTTTCATACAATATAACATTCTGTATAAACATCGTCGTTTGACTCGATTTATATTGTCACAAACTGTTCCATACACGTTTAACGAGATGGTTTATTGTTTTCATTACTTGTTCATTCTTCTATGTAATTAGATAATTATTAAATCTAATGTATTTATCATTGGCATTATCAATGTTTGCCCATAAATATTCCCATGGAGTGTTCAATCTCGTAATAGATCAGTAATATTGGAGTGTACATAAGCTTTGAACCATACATGTATGTGTACGAGGGATTTTTTAGTCATGAATTTAGTGCAACAAATGTGTTTTTTTATGACCGATAAATAGCGCTTATCTTAACATTATTCAAGCGTGATATTGCACCTTATTTTGTAATTGAATGCGAACTGTAGTTTACTATGCGACGCGGGCCTATCGAGTCTGCAGTTTGTATTCAATATGCATTGGTTAAACAACACTAATTGTATGTGATGTCTTTGAAAACATCTGTTTGTATTATGTACATATAATGCAGTAAACAAAGTATATAATTTTGTTGAAAAAATGTGTTTTTGTTTGCAGAATAGTTTATGATGTCAACGGATCTGGAGGTGTTGAATGTGACAGAAACATCCAGTGACAGATTTCAATCGAAACTTTTGTATTGGGAGGATTTTGTGATTGGGACATACCTTATTATTATATGTAAGTAAAGTGTACTAAATTGACAGATATTTTGTCTCCCCAACGAAACAGAGAAGGGGTTTACTTGTTTTACCATGGATATCTGTCCTTCTGTTTATCGGTCTGTTAATATGTCCTTTGACACACTATTACCCGTCAAAGTTCTTCTACATATTTCAACGTACAAAATTTCAACTTAAATACGTTGTTCCTATAATATAAAATTATCCATCTGCAATTTAATGTTTCAATAGCCCACGCTGAAATGTATGAAAATTATGACCCTTTTAAATTAAGTATTACATTAATAAGACAAATGTTTATATATGTGGCTTTGTGGATTATAAGTAGTGATGTCTTTTGTTGCGGATTTCAGTTTGTTTTAAAGGTAAATGTAATGTTTTTCAGTATTTAACATAATTAAATAAGCTGAATTTTCCATATATGAACGTTTTGTCTTAAGTAATTTGCATTATATTGCTAGATATGTTTCTCACAAACATTAATAATCATTGTTGTTCATGACAGCTTAATGCTTATTATTGTATTCATGTCAACGAATTGTTATTATTGTTATACGTGAAAATGTATTGGTTAATCTTGGTGTTCATGACAACTAATTGGTCATAATTGTTACTCATGAAAACTAATTAGTTGTAATTGCTATTGTTATTAATGATAACTAAGCCATGATAATATACTTTGATCTTCAAAAGAGGAAAACACATGTTTGCACTGTACAAAAACCTCCTGTATTTGTTCCTAACCAAACAACAATACAATAAAGTACTTCCGTGTATAATATCAAGACAAAAATGCACAGAAATCTTACAAATATTGTACTTCTGAAAATGAGTGTTTATCATTTATCACGCTATGTTAGTGATAAACTTGCATTTGTTGACCTAAATGCCGATGAAAAGTCTTAACACACGGTTTAATATTTTATCTATTTCGATTGTTTATCACAATCTAATAACACGCTTATTGTAATATTTGTTTAAGTCAGGAGTGTTCATGATTGTATGAAAGTAATATTTACATTAGTTTTGTATAAATGACCATATGAGCGTTTAATTGTTACTATTACATTCAGTGAACAGTTTCCGTTAATACCGAACGATAGAAATGTATTAACACACGGATTAATGTTTACTTACATCATTTATATTTGTCAGCATGACATTTTGTGACAACATTCTTGGATCTCTGATTTGTTTTGAAAGGGGGAAAGTGCGTCGGCAAATCGATTATTGTGTAAAACCTTTGTCCGCAATATACTTGTTTGCATAGTCAATATAGGAGTTTGGCCCTTGTAATCTTAAACCAATGAACTAGTGTCTTGTTAGATGGAGGCACCATCAATGGTAAATCAATGCGTTTTTATTGCTCTATTTTAATAGAACAACAACTCATTCAATCAGATGTTGATCAAACGTAGCCATTCAATGTCATTGATCTGTCGCGCGTTGACTGATAAAAATAAAACATTACTGAAAAACACACAATTAAATGCACAGACTGGCCATGAAGGTTGTAAACAAGTACTAATTTTACTTATTAATCCACCCAACCGTAGTAAGCGGTATCGATTACGCTTCACAGCATTATCCATCTACAGGAAATGTAAAGTGTCAGCTATGTACATAGTGTAATAATCTCTTAGTAGCGGATAAGATTGCAAAACAAAACGCAGGGCGCGTGTATGGATAAGTTTGAGTTATAATGGATTTCCCGTCTATGACAATGTTTTCCTTATTATAAAACATAAGGAATTATTGTTCGTTGGAATCTAAAAATCGTTGACTGGTCTACCCACAAAATCAACGAAAACTCATGAATTAGCAGGATATTATAAGTACTTCGTGGTTTCAATGCACGCTAATAATAACTTGTTATTTTTGTATTTCAACTCCGTTGCACACTAGATTTTCCCTATGCCACTAATCTTCATACGCTTGTCATGAAAAGGAATACTCCCACAATATCGTGCATGTTATCTTATATATGACGTTATATTGCTAAATGCGTTGACTGTGCTCCTGACATGTGTACGTCATATTGTCCTTCATAGTGCCTTACTACTTAAAATAGTATATATGTGTTGTATTTGTTATTGACCGCGAGTTAGAGAAAACATGCTAATGGTGACTCCATTACTATACGCAGATCATTCGACAACAGTGCATTAGCCATAACCTTTCGGATAAGGCTTCGTAATCTTTTAAAGCGAGCACATAGAGGTTCATGTTACGTAACATTTGAGATATTACTCAAAGTTTAATGATAGTGCCCTACATTTGCGTGCTTTTTTCCACATGTAGTCTTTTTTGGATATGAATTAAGTAACAAATATTATACGAAAACATATCATAATCATTGCTGTATCAAACAACTAAGTGAAGGCATTGTTTAAATTCTGTATGTCTAAGAATTTGCAAACAAATCTACTAGCGGGAAAGTGTTTTTATATTTTATTGGATAATAATAAAGCTGTAAACCTGATGAGACAACTTCGTCTTATACAAATAATCCCGTATGTTTATTATATAGATGCACTAGACATATAAACGATTTCATGTCTTTTAATAATTTCCCTAGCATATCCTTCATTAAATACCAATATGGCTCAACAATATAACACCGGCATTTAACGTTATGCACGAATAATTTAAAATACCGTTAAAATGAATATATCAGTTTCCGTACTGAACGGTACATCAATACGTGTTTTGTTTAAGAATCATTAAACTTGTTTCAATTCAAAATTTATACCATGTTAAACACTGTTCATCATATGCATTTGTTTGATTTTAAAAGAACGATTGATGTTTCTAGTAAAATAAAATGACACCGTTTGCATTTTGTTTTAATGCGAGGTGCTTCTTCCGAAGTTTTATGTGAGTTGACGATTGTCGAGCTCTGATGGTGTTCACGTTGGCTTATCTTAAATACTTAATGCGTTCTATCACGTTTCAGCTTTTTCAGTTTACAACGTGTTCTTGATACGATCGTCTCTGATCCAAACGTGCAAATATTAATACTTTGTTTTGGCTGAAATATATATTTTAAGCTTGATTAAACAAAGTTAAATGTATTAAATGAAAATAATACCAAGTGCGTTTATTTATCCGAAATACATCATTATTTTTAAACGAACTGAACACAGCCGTTAAAGTCCGATTAAAATTTTAACGGCTTAAACTGAATCGCCCGCGAAACAAATAGATCTATAAGAAGCTTGCTCCGTCGTGAAGAGAAATCGCGATTGCTTGAATCGAACAGTGATGGTGTTAATTTCGAAATGTAGACATCAAGTTTTGAGACTAAAGGTAACGTGCTTCATTCGCTCTCGCCCCTGTTGGTTCTGATCGCCTAACCGCATGAGTATACTTGTAGATGCCGACATAGATATACGCTGAAACTTTCCAATCCATATGGCGGCTAGCCACGAAATAGTAAATTAGTGAACAAAGATTCAGTCGATATTGTTCTAGCTCTTGTTTATCACCATGTTGTTATTACTTTTGATACTAAACATATTCTCATGTTAATATAAACCTCATTGCATAGTCATACTGTAGTATGTTTGAACGTGTTTAGTCCAACTATTCGAACCCAGATAATTTAAACTTTAGTAAATTGTATATTCTGCATTTTGAACGTATGATATTTTATTTAGTCATGTGAATGTTTAAAAAAAGCCAATTTGTAAAAAAGGCTTGAATTGTAACGTGTTCAATTGAAACACTTATTAAATTACGTATATATCTGTTTTTTGACATAAGTTAAATTAAGGGACTTTTTAAACGTAGGCATTTAACATTCTCCAATAGCTCGAGAGCATATTTAAACGGTTAAAAGCAACACTATATATCTACTGACTGACCTTATTATACAAGGTTTTATATTATTCATTCAACTGTGTGATATTTGTTCAATTAAAACTGATGCACGTTTGAGGTAAACATTTAGAAATGTCTTGTTTTTATATTTCATGCAATAAATGCCGACCATTTTATATTATCTGCACTTGCATTAAGCAATGCAGATGTCATCAAAATGTATAATATCTTCTAAAACGTGCCATGTATGTTCATTTATGAATATACAGCAAAAGGCGTTAAATAATTGTATTAACCTGGACATGCAGATTTGATGTTTGTTGTTTTCGCGTTCTTATGTCTAATAAATTGCGTGTAGGTCCCATCGGGGTTCTTTATTATGACATATGAAAGTAAACTAATTAAATTAATCGTATAGTATATAATATGAGTAATCCTTAAGATAGTCCCAATTATTATATGTTCTTTTAGAACGCTTTTAGACAAACATAAACGTATTAAATTTAATTATTTACTTTGTTCTGCATTTCCTGCCAGTTTGTCGAAGCGACACTGACTGTTCAATATCCATTGTATAGTATATGTGTTCAATAAATGTTGGAACGTTGTTACAAACTTGAATATAAAAGATAGGTTTTCTTAAGTTCTCATACATGTTTCTTCCTGGTTAGATTGAAAGTGATTTCTCTATCGAATAACACATGTGATCAATATATGTTTATATCACAAACTACAACATTATGTTTTAATCTTACCACCTGTTTATATTGCCCTTAATTTTCATCATCAGGTTTCTTTGCGGTCACACTAAACGTGATGGTCGTCTGCACGTGTTTCTCGAACTGGTCGCGCCTTTCGCGTAACGACCGCTACATTGTCAACCTTGCCATCAGTGACAGCCTCATGCCTGTCTTTGCTTTTCCCCTCACCATATCGTCCTCGTTCTCCCACGAATGGATCTTCAACGAAATAGGTAAGATATAGGTAAGAATTAGTTCTTCATTTTTTTTCATATTGCACCTGTTTAATTAAAACGAGTGTTCGCATTTTCATCATGTTCAGTAAAATCCGCTCTGTTTCATGTATATAGTCCGCCTCTTATATATATATGATTGAGTTAGAAACGGAATATATACAGCCTGTTCTGACAATGCGTTTTCCTCGACTTTTTTCTATGACTTATTTCTCGCACTCTTTTGTATAAAATGACTTTGTCAACGTCCAATTAATTTACACCAATAAACCGCTCAGAGCATATCAACATATTTCCGTAAGATTGTTTACCTCAGTTGCCATCTTGCCAAAGGCATCCTTTTAATCATTTAACTCGTTTAAATGTATACGTTTTAAAATTACAACTCATGTTAAATACTAATATTCATATATTAGCAAATAACATGTATCTTACTTATTCTCTTATTTGTTTTAAAGTGTTGATTTGTTTGTTGCACTGCAATTAGTGGGTTGGGGAGGTGGGAATTGTCATGTGTCATTCTTGTCCAATTGTTAATTATCGGAGCGAGCAAGTGAAAAAAAGTATCGTAAAGATACATTCTGCATATATATTTGTCTTGTCCATCACTGTGTACGAACCCTTATGTCGGACTTGTAAAACATTCCGTTATGTTTGTTCAAAGCCGACTCTATATCTTATATTGTGTTTTGTTTATGTCGTATTGTATACATCGTCCTGTCGTAAATTGACAATTGGTCACTAATGCAAAACCTGCGTGGGCTTATTATAATCGCCCTCCGGATTATGTTTCTGGAATTCAGTGAAAAATGCAATTTTCGGAAAATACATGACATTAAACAGCTCTTTCTCAAATGTGTCTTTCTTTAGAAACAAGTATATCACATCATGTCCTCGTATTCCGACGGGAAATCAATGTTACTCTGATACCGCAATTAAAGCTTACCACCGTGTCTTAATAATTCGATATCAAGATATGCTGTACAAAACGATGAAACACTTGCAGTATATATATAAAGATTATGTCAATAAATTGATTATCCAACCTATCTTAAAGGAAATACAGATGTAAATGTTGTTGTTTTTTAATAAAATATCTATATATAAAACGTACAATGGAACACTCAGTAATACAACACTAATATCTATCCACAAGCGTATTTTATGGTGTCTTATGAAAAAAATTGACATATATTGTTAATCTATTGTTACATATTACTGTATAATTTTAGGTTGCACAATATACGGGTTCCTTGGATTTTTCTTCGGGCTTATCAGCATATTGACCTTGACAGTGATGGCGCTTACACGCTACGTCACCATATGTAGACCGAATATCAGTAAGTAACAATACACGCACTTCATATTTTGGGCATTACAAAATAGAATTATGTTTCAAATTTGTACCTTAATTTAGAATGAAATACACGTGCTTGTTTCAATTGTGATATTAACCTCTCCAAAAATAACAGGCATAGATTTGTCAGAATACGTTTATGTAGTGTATTAAACATGTACAATTGTCATATTAAATGTCTCTAATATAAGTGATCAGTTTTTATATTTATTTAAAGTAAGTTTCTGTTATAGACATATTGAAATCGTACAGAAAAAATATAATAATACATTCAGTTTTACTCGTAAATGTACTACATGTCATATATGGTACGGTATTTTCTTTTGTTTAACTATGACAAAAAAACTGCATGTGTTCAAATGGTGTATTTTAATCGTATAATAAATATATGATACATTAACAGTATGCACATATAACGTTTAAGTGATTTCAATATCGATATCTTTCAATCAGCATTAATTCTACATGTATAATATAATCAATATAAAGAAGTGAAACTCCAGAAGCTCCAACAGTATTGCATTACTATCATACACACTTTCGTGGTCCTTTATTTATGGCAAGTGACCAATTGCCAAAACAGAACAGTGCCGCACAAAACGAAACAACATACACACACAGTAGAAAAGCTGGGGTAACCGCCTTGGAACGGTCAATGCTAAGTTGAGCGCTCAACCGCACATTTGGCCTAGCAATATTCATGATACATATGTACATTTCTTAATAATATGTCCATTATACAAAGATATTAGAAGAACATATTTAAAGTCATATTATCAAGCATGGCCAACATTAAATAAGTTTGATATGTTAATGAGAATAAAAAATGAAAAAATAAATANTAATGCGAATTGTTTCCGGAACGATTAAGAGACGAATTTAATCATCTAAGAATACATTTTTCTATATAAATGTGAAAGGGAAACTAATTAAGTAAAACAGTGGACTCTTTGCTCATTATTTTATTTACAATTGTCATTATCACTGTTTAAAGGAACATATCTTATTTTATGAATCAGTAAAAGCTTTATTAACTTTTTCTATTATATAATGTTCATAACTATTACCTAATTTTCATAATTATTATCATACATTTTATCACACTTTTGTATTATTATTCATTTGGCTATAAAAAAACAATTGTATGCTTAAGAGCTTATAAATGTTGTTGATGTTGTTGTTGTTGTATATACGTGTAAATAAAATTTAACCTCATAGCATTACAACTCAAATTTAACAGTAACAAAATGGAAGTAAAACGCATTCAATTTAATAACTATTTAATTACTCAATGGTAGGAAGGAGACCAGGGCAACAGCGTTACACCGCTTTGAGGCACGATGAAATTAATATATGTAAATGTATTATGGTTTATAGTGGATAAGTAATTTCTAGAACAAAAATTTATCACCTGATTAAAGTTCATTGTTTGCAATATAACGTAATATGGCGGTTTGATTAGTGTGGCGCGGTTGCAATAAAACGTATCCCCTTACATATCTTCAATAGTATCATATTTCGGTCTTCAGAAGCTGTAATCAGTAGAGTCATGTTTTAGTATGTGGATGAAACATGTTTACAATCTTCCGTGCAACTAGTTTCTTCGACAAGTTTTTGTAAATACCGGTATATTAATAACTTGATAGTTTTATATATTTTATAGACAAACCATATTTTGTGTATACTTATAACATTAAAACGTACGCGCTTTAATATATTACCGACACTTATGACACTAGGACACCAACATGTGTATTTTTCGATTTGCGTTTTGGCATTTATGTTTAAATTTTATTTCTGCATTTGTTTATTTGATTTAACTCGTTTTAGACGCACGATGGAATTGGGGTTAATTCTGGAGTAAGGGTGAGGTTCACCCAGCCCTCAAAGCGGTATAAACCCCAAATGCTTTGCATTTATGGCCATAGAAGTGATCCCAGTGTTAATCCGTTAATGTTTATAGTTTTGTTATTAAAGTAGTGATTACAAACATAAATGTATCTCCTGATCTAATTTCTGGTTTTGAAGTGTTTGCTGCATTACAGCCCTCTATGATAAAAACATATTCAGCGAGTTTAATGTAGTATCCCACTGTTCTTGCCACATATGGTATGCAATCTTACAAAACATAGGTTTAATCTAAACAATTTCCCGCAATTCCCCGCACGTACGTACATACACTGCTATATTAACTTTCCGAACAAGTTACCGAGAACTTGTGATATTGACATATTTCCAGTCTTCAGTAGCTGTCAGCTTTAGAGTGATGTCTTATTGGAGTGTAAAAAAACGCCGAAGGTTTTTCTGATATATGCTAACATTGTCTGTATACAAGTGTCATAAATAAAGGCTCCTAAAATGTTATGTGAATATGTGTTGTGTGCTTGCAGACCTTACAACGCGGAACTGGTCCTTCCTGCTGCTGGTGTTCCCCTATATGTTCGGCCTGATCTGGGCCTCCATTCCTCTCACCGGCTGGGGATCGTACTCCGAGGAGATGTACGGCATCTCGTGCTCACTACAATGGGCTGACAATAAAATATTTACCACACTGGTAATTCAGTTAACGTACTTTAACATATAGCTTTGTATTTATTTGTAATGTATTTACCGCACCGATATACCGTGTAGTCAATTACAACATCGGTAAGCCATTTACCAAATCTGTAAAGTTAGATTTTTTTGTTTTAGGTCACACAATTTTGTGTGACCCAGCACCGACTGGTCCCGTCAGAAATAAACTGTATGTGTATGGGAGTCTTTAATCATGCGGAACCATAAATCTGTAGATAAGTTAAGGTCATACTGTAAAAGAAGAATATTCGAAGAATGTTATTTATTAGGACATTTGGCTTCAACATCAACTCTTGCGTTCATTTGAAAAAAAAAAGAAGAGAATTTTGTTACAAACTATAAAGCAGATACAATATCAATAAAAGAAGGTATCCACACGACGTTTAAACACGTTTACTGCTTTTAATGATATAACGATGTTTTAAATATAAACCATCAAAACATGCACAATTATGATAATCATTATTGTTGTCCCTTGTTCTTGCAGGTGGCGTTGGTTTGCATCATGACGCCAGCAGCTCTGATTCTGTTCGCCTACGGCCGAATATTGCTCACCTCCAAGAAGAGTACGAAGGCGATGACTCGATACTCCAACATCACGGTCGCCAAGCGGAGACAGCTCTCCGATAGAGAGTCATATCTGACCAAGGTACAGAGTAACGGAGAAATCTAAAAGAACTTTCTAACTGATTTTGGAATTTTAGTTTTTCCTTATTTGCCTGAAGTTGATGGATTTTCATTGCTTGACGTTCACATATTGGTCCGTGTGAAAAGCAACAAATAAACGTATACAGCAGCCAATGTTTTTTTTTATATACGATGACGTCTTTTTAAAGAAAATTGCACATTTTGTACGTAATAATATCTTTTTAAATTCAAGTACAATTACACAAATAAAAGACAAACCCAACATTATTACTTATATAATGAAGATACCAACTATATACATTTCAGACTATATTTCATCCCGTTTATAAGATCTGTGAAATTTGCGACTATGATCGGTCTTGAATAAAATATAATCTTTAATGACAAATGCAAATATATCCACAACGAAAACAAATACACACACTATAAAGCGACCAAGCATACTCAAAACTTGGACCGCGGAATAAAACAGGTCAAAGCAAAACATAGTATTTACCGGCAATACATTTAATGATGATCACTCAATGCGTGAATTCAGAGCCGAAGTTTTGAGTTTAATGTCTCGAATATTCTTAAAAGAGTTAAGGGTAAGGATAAGTCCAGTTTGCAACTTATTATTTTTTAATTATTCTTAAAACAGACTTACGAATATTTAGAAATTGGCGCCTGGATATTGCCGAGGGCTTTGTTGTTTGTTCATTTCATTGTATAGTGATTTTGATTGTCACTCATTTTCACAAACGACGTTCGTAATGTCGTGGGTCTCTCTTGTCTGATGATTGTAATGGTCGTTCAATTTCGCAGATGACGTTCGCGATGTCGTGGGGCTTTATCCTCTGCTGGATGCCATATTCAGTCGTCTCGATGTGGTCGGCGTACGGCAACGTACACCTTCTGCCAATGAGACTCGTGGTGGTCTCTGTCTTGCTCGCCAAATCATCAACCGTCGTGAATCCCGTCATCTACTTCCTCCTCAACAGCAAATTCAGACCGATGCTTTTTCGAACGCTTTACACTGAGAGTGATAGGTCGCGGCGGTCGTTCAGACTGACTAGAACTTTTACATCAACAAATTCCAATAGAAGCGGGACACAGGGGGAGTTTATTCATTCAGATACCAAATCAAATTCATCGTCAAAAGTCGCCAGTGTAGCGAATACCATCGAGCATCAGTATATAATCATAAACTGTCATACTGAAACTGACGGAAGTGACGTCATGTTATAGTTTATAAACTATGATACTGAAAATGAAGGAACTGACGTAATGTTATAGTACATAAACTGTGATACTGAAAATGAAGGCAGTGACGTCATGTTATAATGATGGGTTACGAATACAATCTAGCTATTATGTTTGTTTAACGGCTCAATGGTTCAGTTATGGTTCAGTGCTATTGTTACACACCGTCGATGATAAATGGATTTTTGAGTAAAATGTTAAAAATACCTTACTTTGGTGCTCAATAACAGTCTAAACGTATAATTCATTGCAAAACGTTTTGTTCTAGTATGTAAAGAATTGCTGATAGGAAAATATTCTCATCAAGTCAAATGTTCATTTCTTTGCACTACTCCTTTATTTATATTGGGATATTTCATGCAATGAATCTCAAACTGATCCTACCTTACACTAATGGCAATTTGCACAATTAAAGCTTGTAAACAATATTTCTTTAACATGTACTGCTATTCGACTTTTTAATATACATATCGATTTTCCATCGTACCGCTACATAGAGATGGTTTGTTTTGGCTGTTTATATTTGTCCGTTACAAATAACGGAGATAGTTACCAAAAAGAAAAATAAGAGTATATATTCAGTTATTGTGTCTGTCGTTTACAGAATGTACATATCCCGTAGCTATTCACTGTCTTTCATTCACCAGAAGGTGACCATAACATTTGACATCGGTCTATATTGTACAATGTCATTTGTATTGCCGATCTCTGGTATCACCTCTATGTTTAATATACGTCATATGCCTGTACTCATAGTGGGAATAATACGATATTTACGTTTCCGTGTACACATAAAGGGTTAGTTGTGAATTATGAATTTTGATATGTTTTACTGTTTGTAAACGAAATTAAACAATATTCCAGTCAATCATCACTTTAAACCTTTATATCAATATAAAAACGTTACGGATTGCAATACAGCAGTGTAGATAGACGTAACTCCATAATAAACGAACACACGAAAGGATTTTTGCACAATAAATGTACTGTTTATTCCATAAACGTTAGTCAAGTTTGTATTGTCGTTTACACTTTCAATTGTGACATCGTGATGTTAATTTTAATTTTATATTTTAATAAACATTTTTCATTTTTTGTTTCGTTGTCCTAACTTAATGTAGGTCCGTTAAGATTATCTTAACGCTGGATGCTTAGTTGGTGAGATTTTACAATATAAACTAAGTGTTTATTATATCATAGAAACATTGAATATTGTATTCGCGTATAGTCGACGTTTTTGATATAGTTTGTTTTTCTTTTATAGTTCTGGATAAAGTTAGCGGCCTTTCCGTTCTTGTTTGGGTAACCACTCCAACCTTTGACAAACTGCCAATTATGTCTTGTGTAGTTGGCCACTCAGATCTTCGTCTCAATATGGCACGAACATGCAATGTAGAATATTCTGTTTCAAAGGAAGAATGCAGATATGAAGATCTGTCTGCTGTAGAAGTGATAAGCAAAAGTAATAAACATGTTTGTCAAAATTGACTTTAGGTGTTAGATATGTTATTCGCTTATCTCTTTGCATTTTCTAGGAGTTCAGAATGTCCTGGTGAGAGTGTGGTACTTTAAACACTGTTCAAGCACGTGATTTAGCAGAAAAGTCCTTTGTCATCGTCACACGTCCTGTATGCATGGTAACTGACCTAAATAGGTCACCATATCAAAGATTACTGAGTGTGTGTTTCAACTGTATAGAAATGCATATCCAATCCTTCTCATATTGAGAGAAAAATATGCTCTATTCATACATCTGAATTTACTTTAACATGAGACATGAATGCCTTTCAATTGTTTCAAAAATGAGGGCTTTGTTTTTTAATGATGTTTCATATAAGTGATTTGTATGTTGCTCTATGAAGATCATTGTATTGTTCAGACAATGCTTATGATTTTGTTAAGCACATGCCTCGTGCGTATCGAAACTATTCCTGGCGCAGTTGTTTAAGGAGATTTGGTTTAATTTTAATTTATCTTGATTAAGCATGTACGCAAACTAATTATTGTAATAAAAAACGATTTGTAACCTGTTTATAAATGAGGCCAGAGATAATTCGTCCCATTTAATAATACTTACGTGCACGTTTGCAAAGGAAACATCAGAGGAGCTATACGCTATGATTTAAATATGATAGTGTTTAGAGCTCATCAAATTTCCAAAGAAAACTACCAGTTATGCGATAAAGCCGACATTTTATTTATAACGAAAAAGGAAATTGGAAATATGCCATATGTTGTATCAAACGAAAATTTGTATTACAATGATATTGTTTCGCCCCCAGCATTTTCTGATTCCGAAGGCCGTATAATAATTGGCGCGTTCAATCTTACTTCAATACCGCTTGGCTCGCAACGAAGCTTCGATACTTTCATGAATGTTATCTATTAACTCTCTGAACGCCAACTTTACCTGAACTCATTTTAACATGGACGTGGGTCTAATAATAAACTCAACATAACTGAGAAGGTTCAAGGTCTTGTTTAATCGAAATTATGTGGTTGTATAGCATTAATAATTCTTAATTAGATTAATTCTTCTAACACTATCAACACAATAATTAGCGGCTCAGAATAGCAAAATGTAACCGAATAATGGGATTATGCCAATATTGTTTAATGTACAGGAATGAAGCAGTGACTAAACACAAAATAATTGCTTAGTGAACCTTTATTAATATAACATTATGCTAATTACCGAAGACATTGTACAATTTGAAATCTATCTCGAACATGAATCACGTTTAACTCGTTACAAAAATAAACAAGCATTCACTTCTTAAAACATAATCGACATTGTTAATCTTGAAAAAAGTCTTTAGAACACGGATGTTCAGACAGAAATTGACACAAAATACCCAGATGCAAAATGTCGCATTATATTAATCTATTCATACAGTTTAATACTTCGAGCAGCTTCTATTATCATTGTTTTCTTTATAGAACCATAACGCACCAGATNTTTATTTGTGAAAATACATGTAGCCCATTTCCCCGTTAAAAGGCAGTTTCATAAACTTACTGTTTGAGCCTCTCTGTGATTGGTCCACATTGGGTCACGTGACTGCAACAGCGTTCTATGAATCTGAAGCATCGTGGCGGGGTCGAGCTTCTTACTGTCGGACTCCTGGGGGTGGGGCGAGAAGCTCCGGGGGCTGGAGGTAGTGCTGTGGAGTCGGCCATTGTCCAGCACCTAGCAACAAAGAAGAGTCACTAAGCAAACAAATTATACAAGGTGCCGTTCTGGACAGTAATCATAATTATGTGTATAGATCATGGAATATTAAAGCCCCAAAAACAGTCAAAATCAACGAATATTTCGTAAAATATTTCGGAAAAATAAAGTTAACCCATAAAAATCAGTTTCCTTATATCGAAAGCCAAAATCTCAACGCTAGATGTGGTCTGGTAACATAGATTTAACAAGATACAAAATGCTCTTTTTAAATTTTTGTGCGGAACAATATATTTAACAAATGTTCATGTAAAATGATAGTGTTTGTGTGTCGTATGAATAGATATCGTTGCGGAAAATTAAAATGGAATACGTGTATATTGTACCACAAAAAAATAAAAACGAGTTTTTTTTGTATCTCGTTAAATCTATGTATAAGACCACATCTGCCGATGAAAATTGGCTATTGCTATAAGGAACACTGATTTTTTATGGGTAAACTTTATTTTACGAAATATTTAAAGAATTATTCGTTTATTTTGAGTGTTTATGGGGCTTTAAATAAGCTTGTTGTAGAGGTAATTTCAAGCGGTCTTGGTGATTTCCGAATTGAGGGAATCTAAACACAGGTGGAAAACTAGGTAGATGTATAACGCGCTTTTATTCATGTTCTGTCAAGTAAGGCCAAAAAAAAATAGGTCCGTTTCCGGTCTCCTTGGGAAAAAAACAGGGTCGGTAGGTAGGGATTTTTTTTTATTTTTTTTATTTATTTTTTTGTCTTTCGGGTACTAGAATGGAGAAATGAACCGAAATAAACGAAAATGAACAATTTTTTTTTTGGCGACCCCAATACAAAGTTGAGGGTCGGCGCCGATTCTGGAGACACGGTCGGTCGACCGGAAACGGACCTTTTTTTTTGCCTAATCTTGAAAAAAGTCTTTAGAACACGGATGTTCAGACAGAAATTGACACAAATACCCAGATGCACAATGTCGCATTATATTAATCTATTCAGACAGTTAAATACTTCGAGCAGCTTCTATTATCATTGTTTTCTTTATAGAACCATAACGCACCAGATGTCTGAAAAATATCAGGTTAACATGTGCAAAAACAGGTTAATGTATATGTATATGAAGGTCATGCTTTACTCTTTAATTGATGGGCGTAGCTAGTATTCTTGTTACCCAAGGCTTCGGCTTTCATTAGTGAATGATCAACATTAATTGTGACAATGTTCTTGAACTGTAGTCATGAAAACTTATCTTTATAAAGAGAACGATAAATATATGTAAATTTACGTTAATGGCATACACATCATGTATGTCTGTATACTATGACATCTTAGGTCTCTGAGAAAAACAGCACTATTAAGTTTAAATTTTCAAGTGTATGACATTGCCCACGTAACAAAAACAACCAAGCAACAGGTATACTGTAAAATACAGATTGTTGTTGCAGTATAGTGTGCCAACATTTTGCTTAAAAAAAGTTGCCTATCATCGTTACCAAATAGTTTTTATCTCTGCATTTAACGAACGTTCACACTTCATCAAGTCCGTCAGTGTATAGGTCATTCTAAATTATAAGTGTTGTTGAAACACTTTGTCATTGAGTCGTCACGATCTGTTTTGACGTTATTTTCGTCACTTAAACATCTGTTTGCACTAGTATGCGTGGGTTAATTACTGCCTTTGTTCTTGCAATACATGTTTTATTAAACATCCATAAATATGGACATAAAACCGAAAGCTAAATAAGCCTGACTCTTACACTTTTTGAAGTTAGCTTTATATTGACATACACAACTCAATATCCTATTAACATGACAGACAATTAATGTCAAACTTGGCACATTTTCGATGATTGCCATTGATGTTGATTTTTGATCAAGTGAGTCAAAACAAACAAACCAATTATGTAGGTACCAAGTTCCAGTTATTATAAGAACAATACTTATGCAAAAAACATAAAAATCAATACAGCACAGCACAATAAAATTCGATTCGAGCAGTTTAATGGTTAAACCTCATACTGGGCCCAGATGTATTCATAAAACATTGACGAAACACAATTCTAATCAAACTGCATTAACAGATTATAGCAGAGCATACGCTTCGATTTAATTCCAGTTTAATTAGTCAATGGTCGTGTGTTTACCAGAGCACCGGAACTGTAACTTCCGAGGTATTGCTTTTAAATACGAATAAACAGTTAAAAAACACTAGTTTAGCAGACGTGTAAAAAAAGCCCATTTAGACTAGAGTGGTGATATGGAGTTTGGAAGATTTGACCTTGCGACTTTTTGTAAACACATGGCACAGAATCGAATTTCTTATACATTGTTTGTTATTAATTGTTGTGTATAACTGGTGCGTGTACTGTTAATGAACATTTGGTTCAAGAACAGGATACGTTATGTACACATAAAAGTGTTCTTGCTTGGCTTAAAAACTGGTTTCTAGAAAGTTCCATATTGCTAATTGAGATATAATGATTTATGAACAACTTGTTACTAAACAGTTATTCAACTGGTCATTTATTGTTGTGTATAATAAGTCAATGAACGAAAACAGGTTAATTTTTAAGAATATTTAACGGGCACAATTTCTTACCTTCTTTTAGAATTATTCAAGGACTTGTCTCATTATGCAAAAAATAAGTTTTCAATCAAAATTTCAAATTGTGGATATTCCTGAACAAAAAAATGAATAGGCCATAAACTGTTATGATTTATTTCGCTAAGGTACGCACGAATATATTTTATTGCGTCTTTTGTTAAGGAAATGATTTACCAACTATCGTTGATTCACCTAATTTCGCGACTTACCTAGATTCGCGGATTTTGTTTTCGTCACGTGACCGCTACCGAGATTTGTTTCTGCGTATGCGTGATTGTGGTGATATGCAAATGACTGTTGACTCAATTGGAACGATTGAAGATTTGTGAAAAATAATGCGTTTTAAATAAGTAAAAAGTGTGAATTACAATCAATTAGCGAACATACCATATTTTCTTAACACTTATAATATCCGACCATCAAATTTCATATATGTTAAGAAAAAATCAGATATCACGATTTTTTTGTGTTGTCGTCTGCTGTAGTAGTTGCACTGCCATATATGGAAATGTGACGCCTCGAACATGAATATTGCCAACACATGATTTATTGTGCGTTTCTCAGACCATGAAAATTAAGCTAATTTTTATTTCCTTTTTGTTTTTTTAAGGCCACCCCTCAGCATTGTCGCAAGAAGTATAGGTTATATTCACCGACTGCCTTGATAAATGTTTACATAGCTGTTAAGAAGGAGAATGTGCCGTTCTTAGAGCATCAAAAGTATACAAAGTGCCTGGCAATACATTACGTTACAGGGTCTTGGAAAAAATCCATCCAGACACATTTGTTATGGGAGTTGCTCCCATTTGCCATGCAATTTACCCTGTTCATATGTTAATATTTTATTGTTATTTCGTGTTTGATTTTTTTTTAATGTTTCATTTGCACCAGAAACCAATTGAAACTGTTAAAAATAAGTTAGCTTGGCCTAATTACTCTACAATGCAATGAATTTGTGTATGACGTCATACCCGCGAATCAAGGGTAGTAAAACAAAATGGCTGACGCTTTACACTTATGNTTTTTTTTTTTTTTTTTTTTTTTTTAAGGCCACCCCTAAGCATTGTCGCAAGAAGTATAGGCTATATTCACCGACTGCCTTGATAAATGCTTAAATAGCTGTTAAGAAGGAGAATGTGCCGTTCTTAGAGCAATAAAGTATACAGAGTGCCTGGCAATAAATTGCGTTACAGGGTCTTGGAAAAAATCCTTCCAGACACTTTTGTTATGGGAGTTGCACCC
Organism: Dreissena rostriformis; assembly: GCA_007657795.1. NCBI lineage: Eukaryota > Metazoa > Mollusca > Bivalvia > Myida > Dreissenidae > Dreissena > Dreissena rostriformis. The sequence goes on along the minus strand of VMBQ01001813.1, from coordinate 59,800 downwards.
ATTTGCCATGCAATTTACCCTGTTCATATGTTAATATTTTATTGTTATTTCGTGTTTTATTTTTGTTAATGTTTCATTTGCACCAGAAACCAATTGAAACTGTTAAAAAAAAGTTAGCTTGGCCTAATTTCTCTACAATGCAATGAATTTGTGTATGACGTCATACCCGCGAATCAAGGGTAGTAAAACAAAATGGCTGACGCTTTACACTTATGTCAACAATATTGACATTTAAGCGCTTTAAAAACATTGTGTGGAATTCATAATGGAACAAATCAGCGAGGGATTTATTTGAAAAGGTTAATGCTTGGTATCGTTTTTAGTTGTGTGTGATTATTTTAATATTGACATTAAATGTTAAGGTCGCGAATCTACGGTAATCGATGATATATCCTTTTCATAATGTATGGGTTCCAAATAGTGTTCCCTTAATATTTTAAACTAATTCATTCTATTCTATACAATGCATGAACTTATAATGTTTTACTTTCTTATTTTACCTCTGAATCAACTACAATCATGAATCTTGTCATATAGCACACCGTGCATCTGTAAGAAAAAGAAGTTAACGATTGTTTGAACAACAAATACCACCTCAGAGACTAATCTAAACAAGTCATTGAACCATTAGAAAACGCTCAATTCCCAATACATTTGTGAAAGCATATTAAAGCTGTTATTTAATGACATGTTTATGCCAACTACTTGTGTTAGGGTCTTTCGCAGCGAAGCTTATAAAATATAATCCAATTCTCCTGAGACTCTATGAACTCAGTCGATCAAACAGTAACGACTCCTCAGAAAGCTCAAGACCTTGAAAACGAAAGTACACCGCACCACTTTAAATGTGCCAGTGTGGCCTTGGCCAATAACAGTACAGTCAGAAGTTCTACTAGAGATGCCTGAACTAAGAAAGGTTGTGTTTCTTTAAAGACTCGCAAATAGACATGTGCACAATAAAACATAATGGTTTAAATGAGAATCTGTGATTTATATATTGCTTTTAAACTTCTATTTAGCATATATGAGTTGTAATCAAGTATTACAATCAGTCTAATTGCTGGTTATATAATATATATGTAAGACATATATATTTTTTTTTTCATTTCATTATTCTGTAATCAATATAAATATTAATAATTTAAAGTAAAATAATTAGACCAAACTTAAACTGAGGCACAAAGCATTATCAAATAAGTATTTAAAATACAAAACTGATTAAAAAAATGTGAACACTTGCAGCAAGACACTATAAAACAATAAGACAATTGAATCGTCGCCAAAACAGAACGTATTAACGCTTGCATTTATAAGAAAAAAAATATGGAACAGCACAAAATCAGCAGTCTCTTACCAAGTTTATGTTGTCGTAGTAAAAACTGTATAAATTTAGCTCAATTACTTTGTTTAGTTCTTACAGGATCAATACCTTATTGGTCAATTATTTTTGTGATCACAGCAACCAATACTTTAACAAAAATGGTTTCTGCACACTCTATCCAGCAACACTTTCTGTTTTTTATTGCATACATATATTAAATAAAATGTTGTTGATTGGATATGATATTTTAAAACACAGTATGCTGATTTATCCAGACAAAGCATAAATTGTTCTAGATGTAATATTAATGTGGAAGGCTTTTCTACAGTTTCTCCATTATGCAGTACTGTATTTAACCCCTACATGAACTTCTTAATTGTTGTTTCCATGCAACCAATCCTATTTACTGTCTTATAAATAAATGTAGTAATCTTTGCTGTATAATTTGATATGAAAATTGGTCTTTTATACAAGATGATTATACATGTAACCTTGTTAACGGCGTTAAATGATTCGGATTTGGAAACAACAATGTATAAGAAAAAATTCATTAAGGGGTCAAACCCAGTACTGCATAATGGAGAAACTGGTAAAGTTTTAAATTATGAAAACAAATCTATTAAACGTTATTTCTAGATGACGATTGAAAAACCTCTAGTTGTTTGGCAAGTCACACCTTCTAGAAATTTGGAAATAATAAAGAAATAAAAAGTCGTTTCTAGCAAGGATATTGTAGTTGTTTATTTTTTATGAATACACATGTCAAAACTTTACTTGCTAGATGGTAATATATCTGTTGAACTCATCGATAGTTGCAATCGATGACGTTTCGAAGGCAGCATGTAACCCAACTTGAGGGGAAAGTGTTGTATTTGAGTGCAAAAAACCGTAAGCCCCCCCCCTAGATTATGAAAATTGTTGAATAATATTTACTCATCGAGTTCTTATGCATATTCCAGGTCTTTAGGCATAATAGTTCCATACTCTTAGAAAAGAGATATGAATGATGTTAATTACTGTTGGACAATATTGTTTATCATTATTTTTTCTACTTCAAATTCCAATGATATTTGATACTTATAAATGGTTAGAAACAAATAAGGTACTTAGTGGTTTTCGGTTCGGTTTTAACAACCAAAAAAGTACTGCTGATGGCGTTGGTCTGTTGAAAGCCTTGATACTCAAATTTAATGTATCAAGAAAATCGTCAACCGTACTATGCCTATGTGGCTTTAAAAAAGGATGTCGGATTTGACCCGGTGTAAAGAATTAGTATCATGTAATAACTTCTGTAATTTAACATAGTATCTAAATTTGTTTAAATGAGTAAATCAATATATATCTGTATGTATTTACGAATTCGCAACAACATTCTTATATATCTAAGAGTAAATTTAGTACAAACATATTATTAACGGTGGCTGACTCCACTGAATTTAAAATAGTGTTATCTTCAAAAATACAAAGACGCTAATTAACCAGGCTTTTTCTACCCGATCAGCTTTCGATCTTATGAGGAGTAATGCGTAGTTGCCTCACTCAAACAAATAACGCTTGTCTGTTTAACAGATTCAACAAATTTATATCATGAATAAGTAGTGTTATGTTAAAAATCTTATTTGATGACAAAATATATTACGTTATACTATATATATTTTTATTTAAAGAATAATAACATACAAGTATCGTATGATGTACGTATACAAATTCGATAGCACTCTAATCGATCTTAAGTGTTTAGCTTGTCAAAAAATGAAATATCGACTATTGTATACTGTTTATAATGTCTGAAAAGTAACAACGCTTCCTGGTCTCATGGGAAGCAAGGTTCTTGTCACATTTTTTGCCACGTGAAAGACAAATAAACATGTCCCAAAAGCATAAATAGTCCACGTCCACGTCCATACGTTTCTGATCGTATACGGACAAATTATGGAAATTCAAGATTGTCTAAATGTGTAACTAAACCAAACTTTAGACTAAAGTGTAAATGATGCATTCACTGATGTCTTAACACTGCTTGATTTGGTCTTAAGACATATTTGTTCAATAAGAATTAATAAATCCAATAATGGAAACACTGAAAAGAACTCTCCTCTCCAGACAATACCGAACATTATTTGCTAAACAACGAGACATGAGTTCAATACTGGGTTGAGAAATCAGGCGAAAAACTCTGATTAATGTATTCAAAGACATCTTTTGTGATACCGTGTCAATTATGGAGATTCCGGGGGAAACGTTTTATTAACTAATTTCGCTAGACCTAGATTTATAAATTGTCTACAATGACCTAGTGGGAATTTCATTTACCCTTCAGAGTCCGCTATATACCATCACTTTTTTTTAACACACCAGAGACAGAGTTTAGCCGTTTTATTTGTTAAGACATTATTCTTCAATTTATTTAATGAACATTTGCATAAAATCAAGCTTTATTGATTTTGTTTTCGTGTCTGTGATTAAACGTTATTTAAAGACGGCGATTGATAGAAATACTGTTTTACTTGGAGATCTGAAGCAAGCTTTATGAGTTTAATAAAATGCATACAAAATATGCAATCTTTGCTTGTAAGATAAAACCGATAAACATGGATGGGGCGTTAAGGCCACAATAGGTTTCGGAACTGGAACTTCGTGGTTCCGAGGAAGACGCCATACTGCGTCGCTATTAATAGAAGGTAATTTATCAAAGCACTATACATGATCCAATCGAGCTCATTTATTAATAAAGGACAAGTGGTTCACGCAAGTTCATATATAAATGCGGAATGAGTGCTCCGAGCTAGCTCATTTAATAAGGCAGTATCAACAATTGGCATATAAACATGTAGTATGAAGTTCCCATCTTCTTTGTTATGCATCAATGTTGTATCTGCTTTATTCTAGTACTAATAGTTGTTTTGGTTTGAAATTGTACGAGATCGTAAATGCCATCTTTAACTAATTGCTTATTGTTTGTTTGATGTGTGCCTTCAACACATAAACACATTCAGGTAAGTATTTTAAGCATGGATGCATGAACGCAAGACTGGACAAACGGATAAATATGGTATACATCATTTTTGACCTTAATTATAGTTTTTCCTATACAATCTCGACGACCTTTCTCCGACACAACGTGAATGGGGCTCACACAGACAATAATTAGCCGAAAAACACCAACCTATGATGAGGTATTGTAACTGATGTTAATACACGTGTGTATAAATACTCATGGTAAAAGCTCATAGATTAACCGTGCATCAATTTACCAGACATAATACGAAAACCCGGAAATATCATCAACGCTGTGGCCTGTGCCATGGGCATAATTTGCCCTTTACTTCGACCTTTACATAATTATCAGAAGATCCATGGAGACAATTAAATCATTTAAATGTGCTGATCATTATACTATACTATGCACAATGCTTCCATTAATCACATATGCATAGATTTAGATAGTAGAACAGAGCAGAACAGAAAGTGTATGCGTTCATATAGATTGATATAGAAGTCCAGTTTATCGATATAAATACAAAATTGACAATATATAAACAATAAGCACATGCATACTAATGCAAAAGTGACCAAAATGGTACTTAATAGTGAAGTACCATAAACCCTATCTTATGATGTGCACAATTATATTTGTTGAGTTCACACTATGATTAAACCTATATTCATTTCCTTGTCAAATTGTCAGAATTTTTTTTCGGCCATTCCTCCATTCGTCTAACAAAACGGCGTCTTTTTTGCATGAAAGTACTTCTAACTGATATCTGTTCAATGCCAGTATGTTGGAAGTATATTCTAAATCTGGCATGTTTCTTACACTCAACAAACTAACTTGTATATCAGAGCCAGTCAATAAGACAGCTTTTACAACGATTGCAAAAAGACAATTTAGATTAGCATTCTGTTTGTTACGATACCGTAAACTCATTTTCGTCGGCATGACATTTCGTAAGTTTTGTATAACATGACCTTTTCTTCGACATTAACCCTTTGAGCGCTGGAACCGGATTTTGAAGGCCTTTGCAAACAGTTTGGATCCAGATGAGACGCCACAGAACGTGGCGTCTCATCAGGATCCAAACTGTTTGCTATTCTGATAGTGGTCTTTGAAAAAAAGTGAAGAAAATGTTGATTTTAGAAATTCAGCAGACGACATTTTAGCAGACGACAAATTTCCCAGCATACAAAGGGTTAAAGATATATTATTTGATTGTGGGAATTTTCGTCGTTTTTTTTCGGTGTATTTGTATGAAATTCGTGGCTCGATCAACCCGCGAATCAACGAAACGTAATGTCCAACGAATAACAAGTGATATCGAGATCAAACATGTTAACTTCAAGAAGACATTCATTACATTTATGCATAATGTCCTACTTATTCATAAAAGTGTTGTCTTAAATGTTTATAATGAGGTTTAAAGTCTCTACCAAGAGGCGGTGTTACAATAACTAAAACAACAAAACGAGCTCGGGTTTAAGTCGTTTATCAAGGTTTCTCGAGAATAAACATCAAAATCTGGGTTCCCAAGCTAATGGCCGCTCTCCGGCGTTTGCGCCACACGATCGTTCACTTCGCACCCTTACATATCTCCAGCAGATGTCGTTGTGATCAATTTCCGAATTTTCTTCCAATGCTACAACTAACATTGTATTTTCATACATGCACTGGAAAGCATATAAGTCGCGTTCTGAGAAAACAAGTCTTAATGCAAGTATCGTCCAATATAAGCGTGTGCAGTCCGAAGAGTCTAATCAGGGAAGACACTTTCCGCTTTTTCGTTTTGACGAAAAACATGTATAGGCGGAATAGTTGGTTTTTTCTAGAGTGCAACTTTCTTTCTGACAAGGGTATAGCAACTACGCATACAGATGATGACAATAAAAGCTTACACATGCTACTGTGACCTCTGTAAATGAATTAAGCGCTTGCTTAAATAACGTCAACAATCAACATTGAATCACAGCTTGGTTGATCCATTAACTTAATATTAACCTTGATTAACATTGCGTTAACATTGATGTAAACAAAATGACAATGCGATTTATTAATCAATTTATCATTCAATATTTTGACAATTGTAGTCCTAAACCGTCTTATTACACACACTAAAATGCCTAATATTTGTATAAAACGCCACATAAGTGTGATCAAAGGGTGAGTAACGTACTATGACAGTCCTCGTGACATGTGCACCTGACATGCCTGTTGTTAAAATGAAAAAATAACACGCGAATTATATGCAGACACTGCACGACCTCATGTCATCCTCGCAAAGCATGGGAGGCAGGGACTTATTTATCGCCGAATAATTATATTTTAGTTCATGCTTACAAATGACTATTTTTTATGTATAATTGCCATAAATAGTTCCGGTAAAACAATGAAAACTATCGCTAATGTTCACTGTAAATGTCCACTGTTTAAAACAGTGAATTATCATTCTTGGGAATGTTTTCTGAAACATTAATTTGAAAATCCACAAAATATTCAACACATTATTAACCTTTTTACTTACGCAAACAAGTAGTGTATAAAGTCCGAACAAATATAAAATAATATTAAAGTATGCGAATATTTACATAATGGCGTTATTTTGGTGTGTACATTAATGACGCTATTTAAAAGTCCAATATTTACAGCCGTTTAATATGGAAACTGATTAAACACTATCAATGGTCGAAATCTGATTTTGATTGCTGCATTTCATATTAAGAAAATACCAGCATTTAAGTCCGATAATAGATATATATAAAGTTTATAACTTGCTGTTTTTGCCAAAAACATACTAATGTTTGGCTTTTCATTGGCAGAAACAACTCTAACCATTTACAAATCGTATGAAAATTACAGACAATTAATGTGAAACTAGGCACATTTACGATGATTTCTATAGATGCTGATTTTTGTTCTTGTGAGCCTGAACAAAACAATTAGTGAGAAACAAAAGTGCAAGTTATTATAAGAATATACATTAATGATGCACACATAGAAATTAAAACAGCACAGCACAATACGACTACGCGTGCATATTATAAATCGTGACTTTTATAAAGAACAGTATTTACCAGTTATATATTTAAATTAAGGTATAGGTTCCAATTAATATTCGTTTCATTTTCTTTACGTATTTTATTGTCTTCTAGAAAATGCATACACAGTCTATTTAGTCTTTGTTTTGCGTTAAAATCCGCTTAAATCCCACAAACATCATTCAGCACACCACGCCTCTACGGAAAACAGTCTTAATTATGTTTTGAAAAACAACTTCCACCAAAGAGAGAAATTCAAGCAAGCCTTTTAACAATTAGAACACGCTCAATTGCCAATACATTTGTGTAAGGGTAATAAAGCTGTTATTTGATGACATGTTTGTGCCAATACTTGTGGTGATGACATTCGCAGCGAAGCTTATAAAATATAATACGATACCTTCAGGCTCTATGAACTCAGTTACTCGATCAAACAGTAACGAAACCTAAAACAGCGTACGACCTTGAAATAGAAAGTACACCGAACCACTTCACATTTGCCAGATTGATCTAGCCCAATAAATTCAAGACAGAAGTTCTTTTAGAGATGCCTGAACTAAGAAAAGATTTGTTTCTTTAAAAGCTCACAAATTGAAATGTACAGTATCCGAAAAATATAGGAAGATATGTGGATAATATTAAGCTTCTAAACTTCGATTTAGAATATTTGATTTATACGCAAGAATTGAAATACGTCATTATGTTGTCTACAGTCGTGTGTATATTTTATTTATATTATATATATAGTTATTTTTTCGTTTCATTATTACTTACTTGATAATCCGTTTTAATAATTCAAAGTTTTATAATTACAACCAAAATTTAACTGATGCACATATCGTAAAAGAATATTATTAAAATATATAAATGATTAAAAAACTATAGTTAAAAACTTGCACCAATGAGTTGTCAAAAAAAAAAACATGGGAATCGTCACCGAAAGGGTACAGACAATATTTACGTTTGCTATTTTAAAAAAAAATAAAAAAAGAAACATTTGCCACAGCAAAAACTTAGTTTTCAGGTTTCTTTGTATCTACAGCAAATACAATTTTTTGTCCGACGAGACAAATTCGTACAAGACACAAAAGCTGCGTTGTCGATATTGAATGTTGGTATGGAAGAAAATCCTATCAAAGACATGTATTTTATGTAACTATATTTATCATGTTGACGATGGGTTCCATTATTTTCCTGAATGTACTGCCTTCAACAATGTAAGAAAATATGTTATTGTAAACAGATATAATATGCGACAATACACAAAAAGACGCTTATTTACTTGGCTAGGTTTACCAGATAAGCTTTCAATCTGCTGACGAGTTATGCGCATTTGTCTCACTGAAACAAAAAACAATTGTTATGTTAACAGATTCAACAAATGTATAAAAATAACTTACTAGTGTTAAAAAATTTGTAAACGACAAATTTTAAATAATTATACATATTGATTATTTTAAGTAGCATTACATAAAAGTATCGTAAGAAGTACGTTAACAAGTACGATAGGACTTTAATTTGTCTAAAGTGTTCAGCTTGTCAAAAATTGAAATACGGACTACTGTATGCTGCTTATAATGTCTACAAAATAACATACCTTTCTGGCCTCATAGGAAAGCAATGTTCTTGTCATATTGTCTGCCACGTGAGGGACGAATAAACCTGTCCCAAAAAGAATTTGGATGAAAATAAAGACAAAGGACACACGCACTGACCCACAGATGCACACACTGACAGACGAATAGTGCGTGTGTTATATGCATAACACATGCACATACAACATTACCAATTAGTACTAGTAATTATAAAAAAAATGTAATAACATGTCATATTGAAGTTTCGTCATTGTATATTTGATACACTTCAAGAAACATTCGTTAAGTACGCATGTACCTTAATGACAACATTTCAGACTGCTCGATTTGACCTCGAGGAATATATTTTTCATGGGTATAAATAAATCCAATTATGTAAATACTGAAAAGCACCGTACTCCCCGGAGGATACGGAATAACTAACTTGATTTGCCAAAATACGAGACATGCGTTGAATAATGGGTCGAACAATCAGGCAAAAATACTCTCAGCAATGCATTCACAGACATCTTTTGTTATACCCTGTTAATTATTGAGATTTCGGAGAAAACGTTTGAATAACTAATTTCACTAGGCCTCGATCAATAAATTGTCTACAATGACCGGTTGTGACATTTGTTAACCCTTCAAAGACAATTAAAAGCATCTCCGTACTCCTTTTCGACACAACAAAGACATAGCGAAGCCGTTTAATTACCTCGGACAGAATGCTTCAATGTATTCAATAACAACTGGCAAGCAATCAAGCTTTGTTCAATTTGCATGTTTGTTTTTGTCTGTTATTAAACACTTTTTATAGACTACAATAGTAATACTGTTTTACTAGGAGACCTGAGCCGAGAGCTTTATTAGTTTATTCAGATTTATACAAATATGCATACTATGCAAGTTAAATATAACCAATATTTAACCTTCGCCAATATTTGTAACATCATTTGTTAGTATGGCATGACATTATTCAGATCATTAACATATATGAACATGTTAGATATGTTTATTCAATATACGATAGGCATACAGTCCATGAGTATACAAGTTCAAGACAAAATAGCATGAATAAAAGCATGACCAAGTGATCAGTACATTTGTATTGAATTTGTTAATTAAAGTATCAATACATGAAACAAGTATAGGACAATTAAATTAAAGCATTTCAAATCTATTAAACAATGTTATGACGATAACATAAAACACAACAAAAATGGAAATGGTCAATATAGCGAGAAGTCAAGTTTAAGTTACATGTATATAACTAGCGTTTCTATATTTACATGCATCATTTGTTTAAGAACGGTATATTAAGTTCGTTCTATAGAATTACATGTTTATTTGCTTCAATTTGGCTTTGTGATTTATTGATGAACGACCGATATGTCAAAATGTCTAACTGCAAATAAACCAATAAACCATCGCGTATAAATGTTCCTGCTGCTTGTATCATTGATCTTGATGCATGTATAATTGATCTTGCTACTTGTATCATTGATCTTGCTACTTGTATCATTTGATAAAACTGCTTGTATAATGGATTTTGATGCTTGTATCATTTATCTTGCTGCTTGTATCATTTGTCTTGCTGTTTGTATCATTTATATTACTGATTGTATAATTGATCTTGCTACTTATATGAATGGTTTTGCTTCTTGATGTGTTGGTCTTGCTGCTTGTACATTTTAAGAACAGTCGGATTGAGAAAAAAAAACATATTTAAAATATGTGATCGAATTTAATTGAAAAGCGGGCGTCTGTAATTAAACGACTGGAGGTTGGTCGAGTGGTTGAAGCGGCTGTGTGGTTATACACCAGATGTTACTGCACTTGAAAGACGTGTATTACATACGTATAACACAATCACGTATAATGAATATATCAGTTCCCATCGAAAACACCCCATCCTTATATTATTTATCACGTTTGTGATAATTTTCATATTCGTTATAAGACACGACCTGCAACACTGTGTAGCCTACGGGAACTTTAAAAGCTCATCATTGGGGAAAACAGTACTAGGATAGTAGCATTAGCGATGAGAACGTGTCAACCTGTCATCAGAGAAATAGGTTGTGATACAGGATACTTCAGTAGAAGTTCAATAATGATTTACTCTTAAATGACTTCCACTAAAATGTAATCTTATAAATTGTATAGTGTTTTTTTTTACATTTTATTTTTAAAGTGATATTGCTCGTTTGTGTTATTATTTAACGAATCGTCGATCAATTGATATCAAAGTCATAGGTGACATTTTTTTTTTATATTCCGCATTTTGACCAAATCTATTGAAAAGTATTAAAAACTGCAAGTGTTGCAATAGAAGTGCGATTAAGCGATATAAGGTCACCAAAGGTAAACAATAATTATTCAGAAACATGATTAAGTTATTAAAATGAACGTTTACATACGATGTATGCAAAACTATAAATAAGGCGTTATATTAGTTAAAGAACTTATACCAGTCTGTATGCATTAGAGATGACAAAACCTGACGATTAGGCCAATCCATTTAATATCTAATAGGAGAGATTATATTCTTAAACATGCAGTGTCACGAAAAGCTCATCAACTAACTGTATTGCCTGTGCCATTTGCATAATTCACATCATTCGTCGACTTGTACAGAAATAACAGAAGCACCATGATATTAATTAAATAACGCTGAGAAGTATACTATATAATGCATCATTAATCCATTAAGCATAACAAATATATGCAGCCTGAAGTAGCATAAACCCTCTCTACTGTTTTACAATATTATATGTTTAAAGCTCACACTATGTTTAAAGATATTCCGTTCCTTGATAAGTTGTCATACATTTTAAATCGTGTTTAATAATTATTCCATTTACAAGAAATAAGAAAACTTGGTTTGTGTTTGTTTTAATAACGTTTATTTCTTGTTAACGGTTGTCGTCATAGATAACTTCGCGGTTACGCAAAACGTAATGTTCTTGTGCGCGTGCTTGGGTCGCGCCTGTCGCGTAACGACCGCTACTACGTTATCCGATCCCTCATGGACTGCCTTACTATGTACGCCATCTCATTGTCATTCTCCTACGAGTGAATCTTGAACGAAAAAGGTACGAAAATTTATTTTGTTATTGTACAAATGGATCATTAACGCAGTAGATACGATGCCATCCCCATTATTCTGGGAAAGGCTTGTCAACGAAAAAGATACGGTTTCTTTCTCATTCTCACACGGGTTGACTTTCAAAGAAATTGGTAATACATCATCTCATTTTCTTGTTTTTCCAACACTTTGGTACGATATAATAACCATTCAGGACTAGAAGCAATACAATTTATCGATTGTAAAGATGGCAGTCTATAAACGAAATGATATATGGTAAGTATTGCAATAATTTTTGGTTCGTTTTGTTTGATGTTGTGCTCAATAACTCTTTGTAATATTTGTGCGATGTATAATATAGTTTTACTGTGTACTAACTCACACAAACTAAGCAAAAAGGAAGTATTTGTTGTCCTCATATGTAAACAATATTCTGTCTGGATCAGCCTTCATGGGAAATGTTTCCAAATCATTCATTAGAAAATCCACAAACATGAGGCAGGTGCAGTCATCTGAGATCACGACGTTTAATTTAATTGATGTATCTCGTAACGAGAAATGACGACACCAAATCAGTAGATGTCGTGTCTGCCTCTCACGAGGTGTGGTTAATACGTGTTCTGTTCTAATTAATATGAAGTATCAAATAGACAAATGTTTTCAGAAAACGTGATTATTTATTACATATTATTTAATTAAGGCATATTAATTACACTGTGTGTTGACATATATCCAGTTACCTAAGATACATTCAACTTATAGTCGAATATACATTATCATAAAATTGGAACTGTGACCAATATATGAATAATGGTCGCATCTTGATTTCAACAAACAACATGTGATTGTGTTTTTTTTTTCTCGTGACAAGTTATGAAAAATATAATATTGATTACATATTAGGGACTTTTGATGAATGATGTACTCTCTGAGTGCACTGAGGCTGTCAATCCTAGTGACTTATTAGATACTGTGCATTTAAACAGGATTGCCATGAGTCAATAACTCGGGGTCTCTATAAATCACTAATACAACAGTTACATGACTCCATACCGAGACTTCAAGACTCTTCTCAGATGTTTCCTTCCCAGTATCAGAGGCTTAGTTATGAAGAAAATTTAATCAAATGTTCCCATGATGTATAACATGAATGATTTTAGGTAATGAATTTGGTTTCGTTACCGATGTATGAAGTTCAATATCTGAACTATATCAGGTTCGAACATAGACAAACACTCAATATGACTATTTGGAATGTATGATTTCTTTGTAATGTGGATAATATGATATTTAAATGCCATACGTGTATGGTATCCGCATCGGTTAATGCCACATATTAAAAAAAGTCGCCGACAGTGATGTTCCTGTGGATTTTATAACACTCATATTAACCTGGTGTACACAGTGTTATTGTGTTCAGCAACACATAACAAAAACGAGTAAAATGAAACGAGAAGCATATGCAATTCTACCTTTATGTTCAAATATCATTTTTTTTTAATAAACTGCATATGTTTCTTCACATTAAACCGTTCATATAAATTACCGTTGTCAACAATTTGCTTCAGGATAAAAAAATCCGCAATTTATGTTACCTATTATGTTATTTATTTCCTAATGTTTGTCTCTTTATATTCTTAATATCAGGTCTAAAACTAGTCGTCTCGTATAGGCAGGTGCCTTTAACGAATTAATAATGCCTGGACAAAATAAATGTATTGGAGAAGATATGCTTAAAAAACAGACAGGATCGTGTTTTATTTAACCTAAGTCATGCTGACACATGTTGTCTTTGGTATTAATATCTGAATGACAAAATGTTCAGCTTTGCGCGGACTGATTTATAAGATTGGACCGTAAGATTTAAAATGGTTTCTTCTTAAATAACAATCACTCGCAATGTGCTTATACTCCAATTTTTTATTGGTATACCAATGTCTGAGGCCACCTGTATACATTAGCGAAGAGTTAAAACATCCCGAATAATATTTTGTAAACATGATTCACTTTGTTTCCTTTATCATAGAAATATTAACGATATCCTACGCTTAAAGCATATTACATATTAAATTAAAAGCATTATCATTTCCTTTTATTCACTTTCAACAGATTAAGGGAACAATAGGCATTGAAGGTATCTTAGTGCATACATTATTTATGTGTAAGTGCTTACACTGAATGACCTATATTGAATCGGAATTCACAAAACAAAATGTTCTGCATGAACAGAGACACATAATTAGAATAATAGAATAGTGTTAACCGGCATGACATAGTCATTTGCATGGTCTTATTTAAATCGCTGTATTAGTCCTTATTAAGCAGATACACTGGATATATGATACATGCATTCGGTGAGGGTTGAATATACAATCTGACCACTATCATGTTTACAAAATAAGTAGATATTGGTTTTACATGCACACATACAAGAACGTCTTAATAGTTAACAGACAACACACAGGAATAATTATTATATAACAAAAGAAAAACTATAGTTGTAAAATATGTACATGTCATTGTCTAGGAGAAAGTATTAGTATAAAGTATGTATGCTATAATGATAATAGTTAGCAGGTAATCTTATTCGTATGAGAATATAAAACTAATGGAGTGGTAAAAGTAATGTCACATAAACAGAAGTTATCACGATTATGTCATATACATAAAGGGAAGTAAAGTGTATTCAAGAACACTGTGCACGTTACGAACAAAGAGGCAATTTACACAAGAACAAATATAATATTTACTCTCTTTGGGTTATTTGTTTCTGATAATATTATTCCAATAACAGCAGGCAGCAGATGATTCATAGTATAACTCGTTTTCATATTAAACTTACGTTAATTCTGAGTAATCAAATACATTTGGTTAAGCATATCTTGCACAAGGCTTGTTTGATAAATTATATTTGTTTGATTGAAAACAATTTATATCTTTTGACTCCTTTGGCATAGTGAATAGAGGAAAGTAATTTGGTTTTATTTCTATTGAGTCAGATAAATTACAATTTCAAAGCCACCATAACTAAGCTGAAAATGGAAGGCAACATAATACTAAAGATAAACCTCGGTATTGAAGACAAATCGTTCCGTAAATAGAATTGTCTTGAACTTAACAGTATGCATGACGCCTTGTTATTAATATGGATCATACCAGTTGTGTTAACAAAGGAGGTTATTCTATTTCAAGCACATTTCGAATGCATGTGCGTTGCCTGACAGTTTAACATACTTAAATCAAAGACACAGTATTGTATTTATCTGTAACACGTGATAAACATTTATGAGTTTTTGCACACTATTTATGATTTGCTTGATTGCACTCGGCTTCCTGCACTAGCGGAGTTATGTACACTCTCGAAATAAGCTTGTTTCGACCATGGCTTTTGCAACTATTGTTTTGCAATCCGAATAATTTACTTGCGTATCATGTTGGCTGCCTTTGAAGAACGCGAATAGTTTGCCTTCAGAGGAACATGTCTTTTTAACAACGTTAGGCTGCTACAGGCGCATGGACTCCTACACCTCTGTATTTTGATTCGTGAGGTCCTCGTTCACAAAGATGTCAGACCCTTTGAATAACTTTGAATATCTATGTCATTAGGTTCAATCGAGATTCCCATATAAATAATGACAAGCGTGAGGATTTTGTTTGTCACCGACACCGAGGATTGACGGTCTTGTTCCACTGTATCACCTGCTATTTCAAAGGTTATACTATATTGCTCGGTGTTGTTAGCAAACTCCATTCGGCTTATTTAATTTTCGGCTGTATTTTCTGATTTAAGCTCCTCGATTTGTTTGTTTTGATGACACTTTCCTTTTTAGTTTTTCAATTTCACTTTTGTGTTCCAAAACGTCATTTTAAAGAATTTCTACTCGGTGAATGACGTTTACCAGGTGCTTATCGTTTAATCCCTCCGCAGTTTATTTTAACAATTTCTTGTATATACATATTGGATGGTCTGTGGTCAGGACGTGAGTTATTTGTTTACTCTTTTCTTTAAGGCGTTCTACAATTGTAAATAAACTTGTGTCGCAATTTTCGTTTTACTCATTGGTTTCAAAAAGTTTAATTGTTTTTTTAGGGGGGGGGGCCTGGTGTAGAGTTTTCAGTGTGGCATTAATTTTATTATTACTTTCGGCTTAAGGTTCGTTTGCTTTTTTCAAACACTGACGTTTACTGACATTGGGCGAAAACTGGGGGCTTATAATTTACGGTAAATGTTGAAGCCTATACCAATATGATTTCGTTGTTAAATACACAATTATTACTCCTGAAGATTTATCCGTTATGTACAGCGTGACGGATGAATGGTACCTTGTAACCCTCTCAAAATAATTACATTTGAAAACAATATCCAATCCGGCGTATTTGCTTTGAAACAGTTTGAGTTTATCCAAATACTTAGTTTGTGTCAGCAAATTTCCTTTATATTAACAAATTTGCACTTTTCACAATTTAACTCGCACTGATGGCATACTCTTTTTTTACACCGAAACTGGAACCTTTACATAGACAGCAATATTAATCACAATAGAACTCTTACTGTTAACATAAGAGCAAAACTATCCAACTGACATAGAAACAACATAACATCGCGATACGTTCAGAACGTCACAAAGCTTCACGTGTGTATAATCACTCCTGTGATTCGCATTCATATTTCGAATCTGTCTCATCGGAGTCTAAGTCAAATGTCCTTTCCTAAAATGTTATTTAAACATTCACAAGGCAGTAAGTTTAATTCATTTAAATTGATGTTTTACGTAAGATGTTATCCACGGAATTGCATCGGTGAAACTAAACAGCCGCTTGAAATGCTCACTCTTATATGTTGACGATGTCAAGGTCAAATGCTTACAACGTCAAGGAAAAGGCGAAGGTTGTATGGTTCTCCGCTTTCGCTAAACGATCGTCACAACGATTTACAACCAATAAGTGTCATTTTAAACAACGAAAAACTCTTCGCATACGTAACGATATTTCGCGCAGTATTTAATTGGATCTCAGAATAGCGAAATGAGTTTGTTACGACACCTGCACAGATAGCAAGATCGCTTTACTGGTTGGTAATAAACCGTTCTATTATATCGTTCAACCATGCATAAAAGTGAAATAAACTTATGCCAGTCAATAGTTGTGACGGATGCAAAGTTTCGTGTTTGTTCCCACTAAAACAAATTTGTGCATATCAACTTTTTCGGACACGAGG
Organism: Dreissena rostriformis; assembly: GCA_007657795.1. Taxonomy (NCBI): domain Eukaryota; kingdom Metazoa; phylum Mollusca; class Bivalvia; order Myida; family Dreissenidae; genus Dreissena; species Dreissena rostriformis. Next base: position 42,566 of record VMBQ01001813.1, on the reverse strand, counting down.
ACCACCAGTTATGGAAATGATGCCGGAGTTCCGTACATTTGATCGGCAATGTCCGATGTCCTACGTCTTTCGCATGAGCTGTAAGTATATATAGATAAAACATATAAATACTATGTAAAAAAATAAATTAAAACTCACGGTTATATTAACTTTAACCTTATCANCACCACCACCACCACCACCACCACCACCACCACCAACACGTTAATATAATAACGATTTAATACGACTGACATGTTTGCTAATTAAAGGTCAAATAACATAATTCACTGCACGTTTATTTTTCAGATTCCACAGTTAATATGCGCGTATATAACCCGATGATAAGCTCTAGATAATTTGCATTTGATATTTCATAAATAACTTAACAGGCACTTTGTGCTTGAAAGTCAACTGTTCATAAATCGAATTCATACACAAGCGGTGGGAATGTTTTGTCTGTAATATTATTATACCAGTAATAGTTTGCAGTCCTAATATACAGTAGTCTGCATTAACTTTTTAAGTTATTTTACTACATTTTTTATATATTTTATCTTACCAAGTAGAACGATAAATGATGTTATTGAATACAGGGAAACGCACGTACGTTACCGAAAGACAAACTTCTGAATACACGAAATTGAATGGTATATGTATTGAAACGAATGTATCCCTGGTAAGTGTCAACTGAGAAAAATTATTCGAAAACTGAAAAGTCTCATGTTGTGATTAAAAGCCGTCGAATGTTTTCCTTCGCTCTGAAACCATTAAATTACTTGCCACGNAACGTAGAGCGATGTGAAAGGAGATTGGTATAGCATGTATTGTCAAATGTTATATATAACATCAACCACATGTAAAACACCGTTGTTTAGACTTTGCTTCAGGATAAACAATGATGGGTTGGTTCTCAAGTCTTTTTGCTAAATTTATGTTTCATGGAGACATGCCTTTCCTAAATTTTGTCTCTTTACAAATAATTGCATCATGTTCAAAACCGGTCGTTTCGTAAAGGCAGGTGCAACTGTATTTTAGCTGCATATTTTTATATACCTTAGTACCAATTAAAATATCCGGAATAATATGTGCAAACATGCGTCATCTTGTTTCTTTTGTCATACATTTCTTTTGAATATTATAAGCTTCAAACGTTCTAAACATAACAATTTTACCATTTTGATGTAATAGATAAGGGTTTTTTCTTCAATAACATTTTATCTTCGTCATAAAGCTTGCTTTAGGTCTGTATTTTATCACAAATTCCTTATCAGCTCGTGTTATAGTTTCTTATAAGCAAATGGTTCGTTTTCGTCTGTGATTTCATTGTTATATTTTAGTTTAGCTTAGATTAGTGCGTTTGTTGCCCTGACGTTGGTGGGGAAAGGGATATGTACGAATTTAATTGGTGTTGTGTTTCGATGTAGCGATTAGTCATCCTGTTGTTATGAGGATCTTATTAAGTGCAATTTCTCTGTCTGTAGACGGCTGATGACGTGGGTGTTCTTTAATCCCTCATTCATCTGATAGAAAGATGGAACACAAATGAAATCATTAGGCGCACAGGACGTTTGCAGCACACACATATCGTAACACAATATGCACGAGTTTCTGAATGACTCTACATTTTTAGTAACATTTATTGCGGACATGTTAAACCGTCCATGATATTTGTAAAGAGCAGGCTCTCTGACATGGACATTTTTCTAAATGACTCGGAATTAGACATGTAATGTTCAGTAAATACGTATACACGTGTTATACATAATGACTGACAGTATACGGCCATTTAAACATGTAATGTGCCAATAACATCTCTCCTTGGAAACGACTGGCATACACTTATATAATTTGGCATCATGTAAATTTAATCCGAAGGAAAACCAATTTAGACCTAGACCACACAAATAAATCTTTCCACGATGTTATACATAATTTGATCTCGAAATGTTTTATGCAAAACGCTAAAAATTCAACCCATTTATTATAACAAATAGTGGATATATTCTTCGAGTATTTTTTTTTTCTAGAACAAAAATAAAACATAGAACAATTACATGCTGTACAATACATGTATTGGTCCTTTCTGAGATATTATACATACCATAATTTATATGTTTCTTTTATTGTATGTTTTCACAATGTACGGGTGGCTAGGGTTCTTCTTCGGACTTATCAGCATTTTGACCTTGACAGTGAAGTCTATTACACGTTTCGTCACCATATGTAGATCGACTATCACTATGAAGCGATACATGCATTTCTTAGAACTACTCCGATATCTACAAGTGTTTTCGTATTTGTATTCGTATTAAAAACTTGTGTATATGTGTAAGATTGACAATCTTCGTAAAATAAAGATATAAAGAAACCTTTTCTATTTTGATCACCTTACGTTTTTAAGCTTATGTAAACCTTCTAGTTTTTCATTAGAGGTATGTCCTATCGGCAGGACATGTTCTAATTGGAGATAAGCACAGGTCAAATCGTACGGAATCAGGTTAATGGTAGATCGAATGTCTTAAATTAATTAGCAGCTTCTAGGCATTCGTAGGTACGTAGGAAATTACAATATAAAGACATTATTCTGGGAATCTTCTTTCTTCTGTATGGTACAGTGTGATAGTAGTATATCTTTGAGAACTTATCGACATCTAAGGAAACCGACAACGTAAAAGAAATCGTATCGATGTAGTCGGGTTTCGTTGCAAGTCCCTTAATCGTGTTTTAGTCATGGTCGATTGAAAAGTAATTCAAATTTAACTAAGCAACTAACTTAACACATTTACGAACATTACCAAGGACCTGTTAACAGATTTTCATATTTTTGAGCAAAATCATTTAATGTGTTAAGTAATAATTTTTTAATGTTTTGGATAGACATACAGTATTATAATAGCTAGAACAAAAATTGAATACAAAATAGTACCTTTCCTGTAATTCGAACCCAAGATCCCTGAAAGAAAACGCCAGTACGCAACCACTGTCTCACACATGCCAAATGCTTTATTAATGAATTATGAATGCTATGCTAGTAATGCACGTATTTTTCAAATGATCCATTAACAGCGTTACACTCACTTTATTATTTTAACTTTTTCAGATGATGATTATCAATTAATGAGCTTCTAAGTTTCACATTCTTTTAAGTCAGTTGCAATTTCCTAAATATGGTCACTGTTTCTATCAAGAAAACCATGTTTACTTTGAACTAGAATAAATACAATCTTAATCGGTCTAGTTCCCCGCCGGGCCGCCAAATGTTCCCCTGTTGGAAACAAGTTCCCCGCCTGGCCGCCCAATGTTAACCTGTTGGAGACGAGTTCCCTGACTGGCCGCCAAATGTAAACCTGTTGGAGACTAGTTTCACGCCTGGCCACCCAATGTAAACCTGTTGGAGACGAGTTCCCCGCCTGGCCGCCCAATGTTTACCTGTTAGAGACGAGTTTCCACCTGGCCGCCCAATGTTGACTTACTGGAGACATTTTACCAGCCTTAACCCAATATTTACCTTTTTCTGACAAGTTCCCCGCCTGGCCGCCCAACGTTAACCTGTTGCCGACGAGTTTCCCGCCTGGCCGGCCAATGTTGACCTATTTCCGACAAGTGTACCGCCTGGCCGCACAATGTTAACCTGTTGCTGACGAGTTTCCCGCCTGGCCGCCAAATGTTAACCTGTTGCCGACATGTTTACCGCCTGGCCGCCAAATGTTGACCTGTTGCTGAGGATTTTCCCCCCTGGCCACCCAATGTTGACCTGTTGCTGACGAGTTTCCCGCCTGTCCGCCCAATGTAAACCTTTGTCAAGCAAGTTCTCCGTCTTGCCGCCCAATGTTGACTTGATGGAGTCATATTACTAGCCTGTCCGCAAAAAGTTAACCTGTTAACGACGAGTTGACCCGCTGGCCGCCCAATATTTCCCTTTTTCTGATTAGGTCCCCGCCTGGCTTCCTAATGTTAAGCTGGTTCCGACGAGTCACCCGCCTGGCCGCCTAATGTTTACCCGTTACAGACAGGTTTACCGCCTGGTCGCCCAATGCTGACCTGTTGATGAGGAGTTTCCCGCCTGGCCACCCAATGTTGACCTGTTTCCGACGACTTCCCCGACTGGCCGCCTAATTGTGAAATGTTGTCGACGCCTCCCCCGCCTTGCCATCCAATGACCTGTTGCTTACTAGTTGTCTGTCTGGCCAACCAATCTTGACATGTAACAGATGCCCCCACCCGCGCCTTTCCGCCAAATGTTGACAAGTTTCCGACGAGTTGCCCGCCCGGCCGCCTCATGTTGACTTAAAAGAGGCGACCCCACCCGCGCCTTTCCGCAAAATGCTGACTGTTTTCGACGCTCCCGTTCTTATTTGGCTGCCCAATGTTGTAACGTTATAACTTAATCTCTTTTACATTTGACAAAATCTTTTATTGACACAAATAATTATGGTGTAGCCCTTGGTCAATTATAAATTAAATTATTCAGACGATTTCCCGATATGCTGTCAATATCTCAGGATTAAATGGCATTTCTTGTTTACACTCCTTGTTTGATTATCTGAACTCTTCCTATTTAATTTGTGCTTCACCATGTATGGCCTACTTCCGTCTGATGTTTCAGGGTTCATTAATATTAACATTAGGGATTAAGGATGCCAGTAACCAAAAAAAGGCAGAGACATAGGATTCATAACTACTTTACGCGCGGCCCTCGCATGTTTTTTCTTATTTGAATATTTTGTAGACGGAAAAGCGTCGTGTTAAATAGCAAATAAATCGCCATGAGTTATGTGCGTCTTTATTATATCGCATTTCGCTACAATGGTAACCTGTTACCGAAGCCCCAGTTCCCGCCTGGCCGTCAAATGTTGACCTGTACATAAAATGATGATTTAAATAATCGTCTACGTTAGGCGTGTTCTTTTGATCGTTTGAATACATGTATAGTGTGTAATTTGTCTTTGGAATTTACATGTTTGTTTGTGAAATTTGTTCATTTGGCAATATGTAATAAGGTCTCTTTATACCATAGAGTAATGAGGGAAATGTGCTTACACACAAATTAATGTTCTTTTAAAATATGTCCTCAGTGATTTTTACGTACGCAAACATTGTCTTTTTCATTAATTCTATTTGGAATTCCGCTGCATACTGTTCCTGTGTCATACATCTTCATTAATATTTTCGAAAAAAACAAAACCTTAAAATCGAGTAAGTTCGCCCATAAATAAAGTCGTTTCAATATTGCAAAATATGTGACATGTGTTACTGACATTTGGACTCGATAAACAATGCTCGTGCATCATGCGGTGTCTCATCTGGGTCTACGCTGTTTGCCAAGGCCCTTTTGCTAGACGCTAGGCATAAATGGGTCAAGTGCATCGCAGTTAGTTTATAATCAGCGTTTTAAAACGTTTTGTTTTGCTTCTAGTGTAACCACAAACCAATTATTTTGCTGGTTTTCTAGTGCGTGTCTCCATGAAGAAAATGTGCTTGCGAAGTATATTCTCATCGTGCTAATTGAATTGAAACAACCAGCTCTTAAAAAGTGATATAATTGAAAATCAAACAAGGTGTTTTTTCGCCTTTAACGCTTTTGGTGAAACAGAGTCTGCAAACATGGGCATCCGGCTGTGAACCGACGTATCTCCTGGTTTAATGCTTAACTAACTAAATAATACAAATTCAAAACTTAAATCATATGGCATGAATCAATGCATGTAAATATCATATGTCCTAAATTGCAATTCATTCTTTAAAAGGTGTTTCATGATAAAGAAAGTACACCATCTTCTTTCCAATTGATTAGTATAACTGTTGTAAAAAAATATACCTTAACTATAAAGTCTAGTACAACGAAAATATTCAATTATATATTAAAATGTTAAGGGACCTATTCATAGCTAAGCACAATACCAATTTTTAAAAACAATCGCCGTAAATTCAACAAAGAACGTATGCCTTCTATTCAAATAAGCATAATAGCTCTACTGCCTAAGAAAAATGCTTAAACTATGTGTCCATGCAATCGAGCTGAAACAAATATGTTTAAACTAACTATTTTATCGTTTATTCGTAATTGTCGATCAAAATGATACAATTTATAAAACGTTTCTTGCGCTTTGTATCGATAATTAAGCAAACACGTACATAAACGACATAGGTTGTTTTAAACAACATTACTGAATCAAAAACCTGCGTTATGTAGTGGTTAATTTTGCTTAAAGAGGTCGAGGATTCGGTCCGCAGGGCAGTGGCATAATTTGTGTCATTGTTATTATATTTATCTAAAATTTGTACAAATATTCCAAATATTACAGTTTTCTCAGTAAATTAATGTTATGATATTTAAAAAAAATGTGTTTAAAAGTCCCTTTATTGGGCCAAGTGTTAAAATACCACAAAATAGAGATAGTAAACGATCGGTTTAAAAAATATTCACAAGTGCTCGTTTGTGAATGGTTGTTTATTAAATCAAGATTTGATGGCAACAGAACAAAAACAATTTCATAAATATAAAAAGGCACATTAGATACTTGATGGAACTTTATCATGAAATATAGGAACCTGGATATTTCTGCCTGAAATTAATGTTTAACATGCCAATTTCGAAAGTTTAAAGGTATAGGGTTTTTAAACAAATGTATTTAAATGTCGATTTACGATCGCATGTCATATAATCATTGCACCATAGTATCCTTCGTGAACAAATTCTACATAAAGTTCAGTTTGTTTCAAAACAAGACGGAAATATTTGGAAATTAGATCCGGTATGGCACACAGTAATTAATTGAATTCCACCGTGGATAGATTGTACTGTATACTTTATGGATTCGTTCTAAAGAGAATATATACTAAATAATGCATGCGTGCCAACAGTTATATGACACTGTTATCAATATGTGTCTGCATTATTACGGAATAGTTTCAAATAGTATGTAAAACAGAAAGTATTTGTTGTCCTTGTACGCCAACAATACTCTCTCTGGATCAGCTATCTTGGAAAATGTTTCCAAAACTTAAATGACAAAATCCATTACATGAGAAAAGTGCAGTGAGATCACGCCATTTCACCAATCTATTTCCTTAATATAGTTATGAGAAAAGACGTTACCAAATCTGTAGATTATGTAACTGCGAGTCAGGTGGTATGGTTACTGCGTCTTCTGTTATCTTTAATATAAAGAATCGAATTGTCATTTTTTGTCAGAAAACGGGATTATTTATTACATTTGTTTGACTTAAGACTGATCAATACCAGTGTTTGTTGGCATTTATCCAGTAACTTAAGAAACATTGAGCGAATTATCTTACGAACATTTCGTTTAAATGGAATTGAGACCGATATAAGTATAATGTACTCATCTCAATTTCACGAAATAACTATTTTTTTTCTCCGTTTTCCGAGCAATGTTATTACAATTATATACTTGCTTAAATTTAAGGGACGTTTGATGAAACAAAATCGTTGAGTGCATGGCGGCTTGCATTTATTAAGCAGGATTGATACTCGTCAATAGCTCGAGTCGCTATAAATCCATAATATAACAGTTCCATGACACCGGACATAGACTCAAAGACTCTTCTCAATTATCTTTCTAGCATCTGAGGCTAAGTTTTGAACTTTATAAATATTGCTTTGCCTGGAGGTATTATATGAATGGTTCCGGGAAATTAATATCAGGTTACACCATAGACAAACACACATTATTGCTTCTTGAAATATGATTATTCTGTCAGTGTATAATGTCGGACGCATGGTTTTTAAATATCATACGTGTTTGGTATCAACCGCGGATAATGTTTCATATTAATAAAACATACATCACCGAGAGTGAAGTTATAACATCTATAAAAACATGTATGAACACATTGTTATTGTGGAATGCGTTCAGTTCAGCAATAAATCGAAACAACCTAAGCGATCGAAAACGAGAAGCATATACAACCATACCTTTTTGTTGAAATGTCATTTAAAAAATAAACTGCACATGTTTTTCACATAAAACCGTTCATGTAAAACACAGTTGTCGACACTTTGTTTCAGGATACATTTGTTCGTTTTTGTTCAATTTATGTTACATGGCAAAACCAGTCGTCTCGTATAGGCAGGTGCTTTTTACAAGTTCCTCATGCCTGGAAAACTTAAACTAATTGTTTTGAAAAAGATATGCTGAAAAACAGATAGCTCGTGTTTTATAAAGCCACAGTCATACTATCACATGTTTTCTTTGAAACTAATATATGAGTGACACAGTTTGTTACTTATCGCGAACTGATTCATAAGATTGGACATGTAGATATAAAATGGTTTCATATTTAATGACCAGCACTCGCAATGTACGTATACTCCAAAATTCTATTGGTATACCATTGTCTGAGATCAACTGTATATTTGCATCCAGACACGTTAGCGAACAGTTCCGAAATACCGAATTATATTGTGTAACATGCTTCACTTTGTTCCCTTTGTAATACAAATATTTACAATGTCCAAAGCTTAAAAAATATATAATCCTACACATTAATTGAAACAATAGTAATTTTAGGTATATTAGTGCAGAATGTATTATGTGAGTGGCAACACTGAATAACATGTATTGACTCAAAATTCACCGTAACCAGATTTATTTATATTGTTCAGCATGTACAGAGAAACAAAATTGCTATTCAAAAAAATTGTAACATAGTCATATAGTCGCATAGTTTTTAGTATGCTGCTGCTCTGGATTCATGTTAAATGCTTTTAATGAGGATTGCATATACAATCTTACTTATAACATGCTTACAAAATAAGTTGATACCGTTTTACACGAACACAAAAACATACTTTCGAATATTTAACAAACGAAAAAGAATAATTGTTTTTATATGGGAAGAAAAATGCTATAGTTGTACAAATATGTACATGTATTGAAGAGAGTATAAGTATAAAGTCTAAATAATTAAATGCAAAAAGAATTACTAAATATATGTTCATATGTAAGTACACGACCAGGCATCAACATAGACAGAAATACTGTAAGTAGTATTATTAATATCTGAGAAAAAAAAAATATATCTTGGAAACAGTAATGTAATATTAGTATAAAAAAAGCTATACATTCTTACCGCTAGACTGGCAAACTATGGTTTTATTTATGTGCATATTAAGTTTACAAGTATACACCAGCATAAACATAAACAGAGAGTTAGCAGATTATCTTTTTCGTATATGAGAAGATAATACTAATGGAGTGGTAAAAGTAGTGATGCATTGCATGCATTTTAATATATATAAACCTAACTTTAAGCAGCTGACATAAAAATCAGATTTATAAATTATGTGCCTGTTAGAGTTCCAACAACAAACACACAAACACATTTATATTCATAAACATAAGTTAACATTATTTCGTCAAATGCATAAAGAGTAGTACAGTGTACTAAAGAATGCAAAACGCGTTTGGAACAATGAGATAATTTGAACAAAAACTAATAAAATATATACACTCTTTAGGTTATTTGTTTCTGACAATATTATTCCAAGAATGGACAGGCAGCAAATTTTGGGTATTTTTATACCTCTTGTTCATATTACACTCACTTTAATTATTTGGTATCAATTTAATTTGGTTGAGCATATCTTGCACAAATTGTGTATGATACAGTACATGTTTATTGAAAAAAAACTTATATATTTTGAGTGCTTTGGCATGACGAATAGAGGAACGAAAATGAGGTTCTGTTTCAATTGAGTATAGAGAAAATGGAAATGGAAGGCAACCTCATATTCAAAACAAACCTCTGTAGAGAAGAGAACCGTTCCGTCAAAAGAGTTGTCTTTAACGTTATATTTAGCCTTGTTTACAAAATAATATTTTTGTTAAAAAAGAGGTAACTACATTCAAAGGACATCTTTTTTATTTTATTTTTTTTATTTATCATTTTTATCTTTTGCGTTGCCTGACATATTACTATACTTGAAACAAAGACACAGTGTTGTATTTATCCGTAACACGTGATCTAAGTTCCTGCAAACTATTTATGACTTGATACTCGGTTTTTTGCACTAGCGTGTTTCTCTCTGATCAAGCTTTTTCGACCATGGCATTTGCAACCAGTTTTTGAAATCCGAATATGGTACTTGCATATTAATCCATTTTGTTTGCTTGTGAACAACGCGAATAGTTTCCCTTCAAAACACCATGTCATTTCATTTCAACGGCGTTAGGCTGTTTCCGGGGCACGGACGCCAGCACATCTGCATTTAGTTTCGTGAGATCCTCGTTCACAAAGATAACAGACCCGTTCAATAACTCGCTTTTCGCAGTATGTCAACCTTTGTCTGTCTTCTCAGGAATTTCACATTTACATTCCGACTTTTGTTAGGCCTGCATTATTCTAGCCTGTGGGCTATGTCTATATCATTAGGCTCAATCGAGATTCCCAGATGCATATTGACAAGCGTGACGAATTGTTTATCACCGACATCGAGGATTGACGGTCCTTGTCCACTGGATTACCTGCTATTCTAAGATTATTCCGTCGACTAAATTGGTCGATGCTATCGGCTTTCTTGTATTGTTAAGCTGCATTTTCTGCTCCTCGATGTGTTTCTTTTGGTGGCAATTTCCTTTCTTTAATTTAACGTTTGTGTTCAAAAACGTCATTTTCATGAATTTCTATTCGGCGAATGACGTTGCCCATGTGCTGATCTCGCAGTGGTTTCCAGTTTATTTTATAATTTCTTCTATAAATGTTGACTCGTCTGTGATAAGTACGTGAGTTAATGTTTTACTCATTTCTTTTAGGCGTGTCTCGATTGTTAGTAAACTTGTGTCGCATTTTTCATTTTACTCATTGGTTACACAAGTTTTTTCTCCTTTTTGGGGGGTCTGGTTTCGTTTTTTTATTGTGGCATTAATTTTATTATTACTTTCGGCTTAAAGTTTGTTGTTTGTCAAACACTGAAGTTTCTAGCAAGCTAACGTTGGAGGAAGTTTCCGCTTAACTGCACTATTTTTTGCTGACTTGAGGCGTGAAAATGGGGCTTATAATTTACTTTAATACCTGCAGCTTATACGCATATGATTTCGCTGTTAAAGTAACAATTATTACTCATTATGATTAATCCGTTATGTAGAGCGTGACGGATTATTGATACTTGAAAATGGTATAAATGCTAACATTCTCAAAATAATAACACGTGAAAACAATAACGCAACCGGCGTATTTGCTTGGAAAACTATACAGTTTATTAAAATAATGATTGTGTATCAGCTACTTCCATATGTACACTTGCATTGAAGTTAAGGCCTTTGTATTCACAAATTTGCACTTTTCACACTTCAAACCGCACTGATTGCATACTCTTTTTGAAATTTATTTCTACATTATGTTTTTTACTATTTACACCGGAACCGGAACCTCTAAATAAACAGCAATTTTAATCCAAAAAGTACTATTACAGTTTATATAAAAATAATAAATAAACTATAAACTGACATTGCAAAAACAATTACATCGCAATAAGTTCAAATAAAAACGTCACACTGTTTCATGTGTGTAGAATCACTCCTGTGATTTGGATTCATATTCCGAAAATGTCTCACCGGAGTCCGAGTCAAATGGCTTTTCCGCAGAGCCTGTAAATTATCATTTAAACATCCATAAGAACAGAAAGTTTTAATAATGAACGTGTATGCTTCAAATTTGATGCTATCCATGCATTGGAATCGTTAACACTCTACAGGCGCTTGAAATACTTACTCGCATCTGTTGCCAATGTCAAGGAAGGGACGAACGTTAAGGAAAATGCGAAGGTCGTTTGGTTCTCCGCTTTTGCTTAACGATCATCGCAAAAATTGAAAACCAGAAATTGTCATTTCTACCAATAAAAATAACTTCACGAAATGCCGCGACGGATTTGATTGTATCTGAGCAAAGCGCAATGTGTGTAACGGCACTAGCACATACAGCAAGATCGCTTGACTGTTTGGTAATTGACCGGTCTATTGTAACGTTCGACACTCGATCAATTAAATACAAACGAAAATAGTTAAATGGTGTTATACGAAAACATATACATTATTGGTTGTACTCATACGCCAACAATACTATGTCTGGAACAGTCTCTCTGGGAAATATTTCCAAAACGTTTCTACGGAATCCAAAACATGGGGCAAGTGCAGTGGCCTGAGATCACAGTGGGTCACTATTGTATTTGATTAATCTCGTAATGAGAAATGAGGTCAGCATATCTGTAGAGTCAATTGGAATTGAGTATGCGTGTTATGTTAGAATTATTCTTTAGAATCAGATAGACAGAAAACGTGATTATTCTTTACACGTTTTACTTAAGACACATTAATTACAATGTTGTTGACATTTATCAAGTAGCACAGACAAAAATGAATAGTCTTTCAAACATATACTATGCTACTGTGACGAATATATGTTTTATGTACGCAGCATTACTTCACCAAACAAAATAATGATTTAAAGTTCGGGTTCCCTAAACATCCATGATATAAAAGTTCCATGACGCCTACCTAATATTAGAAGCTTATTTATGAACAATATTAAATCTAACTTCCCCTAAAGATATTACAGTTACTGATTCCAGACAATGGCTTTTGTTTCGTTTACGACTTTTGATATATTAACTATATCAGGTTCGAACAGAGACAATTACACAATATTTCTTCTTGAAATATGTATGCACTTACAATAAATGATGTCGTATGTACGCTTTTTAAATAACATTAGTGTTCTGTATTAACTACGGAAAATGCCACGTAATAATAACATTTTACATAGCCGACAGCGATGTTATGTAGGATGTAAAAGCATTTATCAAAACATTTATGCACAAATCATTACTGGTAAATACGTACCGTACATTTCAGCAGAAAATCAAAAGGAAACAGATAAAGCGGCATATTGTATCCTTCCGCTTTGTTCCGATCTCCTGGTTAAAATGACACATGTTTTTCAAATTAGGCTTATGTTGACTTTTTGCTTCAGGATACACAACAATGGATTAGTTTAAAAGTGTTTTAAGCCTCAATGTATGTTACATGGAAACATGATAGTTTATTGATAGTTTGATAGTTTATTTCACAAGTTCCAAAAGGTCAAAAGACCCATGAGGACAACATATTTACAAGCAACAAATGGCAAGACAGCGCACACAAAGTATATGATCATAAACATATATGTTATATAGTTTGTTTTCACAAGTTCCAAATGGTCAAAAGAACCATGATGAGGACAACATATTTACAAACAAAAAATACTAAACAGCGCATACAAAGTATATGATAATAAACATATAGGTGGAGAAAGTGCAAAAGACGTTTCAATATATAAGAACAGGATGACAAAAGTTAGATATAAACTTATAAGTAGAAAGTGGAGATATTTTACAACAAACTTATTAAACAGATAAACATGTGTTAAAAGTGTATCCGTAGTATGTAATTAGCATGTTATTGATATAAGTAATGTTTTCTCAACTCAAAAGAGTAGAATATATAAGTGCCAAAGTTTCTAAGTACTTTTCTGTTTGTTGTTTGAAGTAATTGTATGAACTTATGCATACTTGGTCTTGTGCGAAAAAAAATTGGTATATATTTATCTCGTAAATCTTTATATAAATCGCATTCCATAATAAAATGGTATTCATCTTCAAGTTTATCACAGAAGAAGCATGTTCTATTTTCAACTGGTGTAACTACTGGTTTACTCCATCGACCTGATTCAATATGTAATCTATGTGATGACACACGTAATTTTGTTATACAAATGCGAAATTTGNAGAGATTTGGTGGTCTCTGACCTAGAGAGCTTTTTTGTTTACATTTTTAAAAAAATATTTTCTACTGAAAGAAAGACTTTCCTTGTTCGCCAAGAAGTATCACAGCGTAAGATGAATTTACTCAAGACACTTTTAACACTGCTTTTGTTTACTTCACGTCTATATTATGAACTATCCTCAAGTATTACTGAACTGTACGAGTACTCGGATGGGAGAGACTGTTTATGTAATTTCAAAGTGAACCCGTACTCGGATGGGAAATGGATTTCGGATTCAGTTGACATTTCGCCTGTTCCATACGGACAACTGACATTTTACAATCATTTTATCAAACTCAATATAAGTGGAACTAGGAAAAACAGTCATTCGTGGTATTTTTCAAGGACACCTCATAGTTTTATGACTATCTGTTTACTACTGTGTGGTGATGTTCATCCCTGTCCTGGACCCAATACTGACAGCTTTGCTAGTACCAACTACGATTCTTTCAAGAAGCGAGGTCTTCATTTCTTACACATTAACACTCGAAGTTTATTACCTAAATTGGATGAAATTAGAATCATTGCAAGGCAAACTCGAGCGGCATGTATTTGTATATCTGAATCTTGGTAAGACGACTCAGTTCCTGATAGTGAAGTTTCCATCGATAACTACTCAATACAGTGGAAAGATAGAAATCGTCATGGCGGGGAAGTGTTAATTTATATCCGCAGCGATTTAGTCTTCAATTGCCGACTTGATTTAGACCATAAGGATCTGAGGGCTTGGAACTTCTAATACCAAAATCCAAACCTATCCTGTGTGGAGTGATCTACAGACCTCCGAAGCAATCTGACTTTTACAGTGTTCTTGACAGTGTATGTTCTTCATCTAGTCATTTTAATGAATACGAAACTATTTTGTTAGGAGATTTTAACACTGATGTATCTAAAAGTTCTAGGTCAAACACACTTGTTTCAGCTTTTACCTCTTTTATTGAAATGTTTTATTTTAGTCAACTAATACAGGACTCTACAAGAATATGTGATACTTCTTCAACAACTATTGATTTGATTTTAGTGACTGATCCTGACAAAATATCTCAATCCGGTGTTATTGACACGTCTTTCAGTGACCATTGTATGATTTTTTTTTGTACGCGAAAGTCACATAAGTCAGTAATTGGTGTTCATAATAATATTTTAACACGTTCCATAAAAAAAATTGAGCAAAGAAGATTTTCAAGCTAATTTATTAGCTGCTGATTGGGCTCCAGTTATTCTTAGTGATAACTCATCAGATGCATGGGAACAGTTTAAGAAATTTTTTATGTCAATTGTAGACAATATTTCACCTGTTAAGAAACTGAGAATTAAGCAAAGAACAGAACCTTGGATTTGTTCAGATATTTTAAATTCAATAAATGAGAGAGACAGTGCTTTTTCTAAATATAAGAATAACAAAAGTGATGACAATTTTAATAATTTAAAAAATTTACGTTATCAGACTCAAGACCTAATTAGTCCAGCCAAGAAACGTTTCTTTGCAGAGGCCCTGGAAGAAAATAAAAATGATTCCAAGTCACTTTGGAGAATTCTAAAAAATCTTGGCTTACCATCAAAGAAAGCTTTGTCTTCCTCTAGTGCAAATATTTGTCTAAATATTGATGGGAACATTTGTTTTGACAAAGAATCTATAGCTAAATCTTTCAACACATTTTACACTACTGTTGCCTCAGTGCTTGTTGAGAAACTGCCAGCAAGGGTTAATACATTTGGTATCTCTTTTGTTACTGCTTTTTTATGCAAAATTAGGTGTTACTTTAAATAGTTATTCATTTTCACTTGTTACTGAAAGTCAGGTACTTAAATACTTATCCCAGCTCAGTGCAAATAAAGCTACTGGTTTAGATGGTATTGCCTCTCGATTCATTAGAGATGGGGCTCCAGTTATTTCCCATCCGCTTACACATGTTATAAATTTGTCTCTCATACAGGGTGTGGTTCCAGATGAGTTAAAGTCTGCTAGGGTCATTCCAATTTTTAAGAAAAATGATAGAACATCTGCTGGCAATTATCGCCCAGTTTCTATTTTAAGTATTGTTTCCAAGGTCTTTGAGAGGGTTGTTTATGACCAGGTAGAGTCTTATTTCAAAGCCAATAAGTTGTTTTATAAATTTCAGTCTGGTTTTCGACATGGCTATTCAACTGATACATGTCTTATCCATCTGACGGACTACATAAGGTTGCAAATGGATAAAGGTCACCTTATTGGTATGGTACTTTTAGACCTTCAAAAGGCATTTGATACAGTGGACCACTCAACTCTTCTTATGAAACTTAGTGCTGCTGGCCTTGGTGATGATATCTTGAGATGGTTTAGGTCATATCTTTCTGATAGACAGCAGCTTGTTGATATATCTGGCACCTATTCATCAACTGCTGGTATTTCTTGCGGAGTTCCACAAGGGTCAATCCTTGGTCCTCTTCTGTTTTTAATATATGTTAATGACATGTCAGCTGTGGTAAAAAACAAGTTATTATTATATGCAGATGATTCAGGAATTTTAGTTTCAGGTAAATGTAAGGCTGACATTGAACATGCCCTTAAAGAAGATTTGCATCTTGTTAGCCAATGGCTAGTTGATAATAAATTATCACTACATTTAGGGAAGACTGAGTCAATCTTATTTGGGTCTAAACATAGACTTAGGTCAAATTCATCCCTTGATATTACTTGTAATGGCACTGTGATTAATCCAACTTCTTCGGTCAAATATCTTGGAGCTACCATAGATCAATCTCTGTCTTTTGATAGTATGGCTCGGTCTGTTTTGCAGAAGGCTAATGCCCGGTTGAAATACTTGTATCGTAAAAAGGACTTCCTTACCCAACACACTAAGAAACTTCTTATTATGTCCTTGATTCAATGTCACTTTGATTATTGCTGTTCAATATGGTACCCCGGTCTAACTCAGTTGCTTAAACATAAGCTACAGGTTACTCAAAATAAGTTAATTAGGTTTATTCTTAATCTTGACGCCAGGTCACATATTGGTCCACAACATTTCCGCTCTCTTAATTGGTTACCTGTCAGTAAACGTGTTGACCAGATTATCCTTTGTCATCTTTTCAAGGTAAAAAATGGTTTAGCTCCTGATTATATGGAAGAGTCCTTTATCCCCCAGGATTCTGTCCATTCATATAACACAAGGTCATGTCGTAGGGGTGCTTTTGCAATTCCAAAAGTCAAAGGTTTCGGTTCCAAGTCCTTCTGCTCTCTCGGTTGTTTTTTGTGGAACAGCTTACCAGCTGACATAACCAGTATTGAAAGATTACCTTCCTTCAAAATAGCTGTTAAGAAGTACCTGATGGACAGTTTATAATATTCTCATTTTAATATCATTATTATCTATGTATCATTATTGTTTCGGTATAGGAATATTTTAATCAGTTCATTTAGATCTAGTCATTTGATGATTTTTTATGCTCCCCCAAAACAATTTGGGGGGAGCATATAGTCGCCGCTTCGTCTGTCCGTCCGTCCATCCGTGTGTCCGTGTGTCTGTGTGTCCGTCCGTGCACAATTTTTGTCCGGGCTATTTCTCAGCACCTAATGACCGGAATTCAATGAAACTTAATGGGAAGCTTCACTACCAAGAGGAGATGTGCATATTATCAGCCGGTTCTGGTCGGATGATTTTTCACAGAGTTATGGCCCTTTGAAATTTTACATTAACTGTACATATAGTGCAATTCTTGTCCGGGCTATTTCTCAGCAACTAATGACCGGAATTCAATGAAACTTTATGGGAAGCTTCACTACCAAGAGGAGATGTGCATATTATCAGCCGGTTCTGGTCGGATGATTTTTCACAGAGTTATGGCCCTTTGAAATTTTCCAT
>VMBQ01001813.1:0-21074 GCA_007657795.1 Dreissena rostriformis | reverse complement strand
ACCGTCACCAATATTTTTTACGAACCTACTATGTAAGTAAATCGCTAATCCTTACTATTCTACCGAAACGAAGTCAGAAGTTTTCGATACAGCTTTATGCATTAGCGTTTTACAGGAAATGTCACGTGTCAGTTAAGTACACAGTACTATAATACTCCCCTTTGTGTCATTACAACATTTATCTTGATTTCGAAACAGACGAAATATGTATGCGTGGATTACGTTGGATATTAATGTATTTCATGCATACGGTAATTCAATCTTAATTTTGTTTAAACATTGGACATTAGTATAAGTTAGGAACGAAAATTAATATTCGACGAATAATAATAACACTATCGCATGATAGTGTATTGCAATCTCGACATCCCATTGATGAAGTTCCATGTATAAGCACTATCGCATGATAGTGTATTGCAATCTCGACATCCCATTGGTGAAGTTCCACGTTCTCTGATCTATTAATAGCCTCAGATTATGAATGACCTGTGCGCAAGAAGAAGTTCCACGTTCTCTGATCTATTAATAGCCTCAGATTATGAATGACCTGTGCGCAAGAATTCTACGAAGCATATAGTGGACTATTTTGTTAGGTTTTTAATCAATAAGGCACTGTGAATCGAAATTCGTGCCTGTAACCTAAGTCGTTCGCAAGCGAACAACTGAAAACCATCACTATTCGTCTGCAAAAAAAAACACCTAACCATACATGACTTTTTGTAACTAAACCATTACAAAGTAAACAGAAAGCATTCCATTCATACTAAAAATTATGTAGTTTTTAATTATGCTTTAGATATACCGCTATCTTTCTTTTTTTATGCTTAACATGCACGTTTTAAGCTTTTGGTATGAATATGATGTATCATATATCAGGCCGAAACTCAAAACTTGCTGGTTTACTCCGTTATATTTTACGATTTTTGAATTATTAGGCTGATTGTATCTTATGCCCATAACGACCTTTCGCGAAAATGGGGTCCTTCCGCTCCTCAGGCTGCATAACGGCCCCAATAGATTGTTAAATTGTATACAAGCTGTTAACGTCCAACGCAGTGGTTTCTCGGTGGTAAAAATGAAATATTGAATAGAAGCGGTTAACATGGGTTAAGGTAAACGTCCACAACAACAGAACATCAGCAGCACGGTGACGCAGTACTAGTATTACTTCTACTGTTGTTGCTGATGTCGGCTTTGTTACAACTCATGCTACACCATTTTTTTCTCCAGTCACCACCACCCTCATCTTCATAACTTATTCGTGATAAGGATACAATATTAGTGTCAGTGTATTATATACACGTTTCAGCAAATAATACTATTACGTAAATAACTTCGCATGCGAACCGTGTCTGGGTATAGGTGATTACGTTACTTGACGAATGTTAAACGCTTGTCACGTCCGTCTGAAATAAGTTACCTAATATTTTTTATATACTAATTTATAACTTGTTACTAGCAAGAACTGGTCAGTCCAGTACCAAGTTATATCAGGAAGCCACCAGTTGCTTTTATATTATTCACATCATTTATTTGGTTAGATTGAAGCGTTGATAGTGCACAAGTATTCACCTGCACTGAAACGAAAAATGGGTCTCATGTGAAGACAACCGAACAATGTGACGTTATTAACCGAATGTTTACATGTTTACAACGTATGCTTTTGTGATCAACTCAAAGATATCTTGGCCAAGTTCGAAAATTATTTCCGGTCCGTAAAACAATAGCCATGGACACCACTGGGGATGGCGGTTTCAGAATTTGGCTACAATGAAACCTTGTGAACACGCTACGGTCGACACATTTTAAGCTGGACTTTTCGTCGAAAAGGCGTGTTATTCTACTCGCACTGGCGTCGGCGTCGGTGTCTAAGGTTAAAGTGTTTTGGTCTGCTAGTTTTTCAAAAATGGCTTTAGGGATTTCACTTAAACGTTTAGTGTTCGTTTCCCATATTAGAATGGCATCCATAAGGCAACTTTGGTAACACTAGTGTGATTTTTTTTAATGAGTGACAATTTTCCACGAAGAAATTGGCATATGCACTATTTAGGCAAGTTAATGTTTTTCGGTTTTTGTTAAGATCCTTGGGGTCTCAAATGAGCGCCTAAGGGCTTTTGGGCATATAGTTATCAAAATAATGTATGCATATTTCGTTATTGGATTCGGGTTAGCATCGAGTTTGATAATATATCGATGAAGGGTGATAGAAAGACTTACTGGTATATGGCAGTAAGTTCATTCTTACAAATAGTAATAAACTGCAAAACGTTGCTTCTGGGTGACACAAATGAACCGCTTCATGTTAAATACTTTATTCTTTTCATGGAAGTAAAAAAGTACATTTTTGAATGCAAAAGGAAAGAAGTTATCCCAAATTTTCATGGATTTAAAGGTAGCCTAAGATTTGGTTAAAAAGTTTATGCAGACACACCAAGTGAATCAAATAAAGAAGTTTTTTGGACAGTTATAAGACTAATATGCAACTCATAATTTGATATTTACTTAAATAACTGTTGTTAACCCAGCAACTCTCATTATATATGAAATTGATAATTACATAAAAAAAACTGCTGTTTACGTAGCAACCATCATTATATATGAAACTTGCAAATGTGTTACTTGATTAAGCATGTTTTTGTAAATTGCATATTGGATTCAATGCACTCTTTGTGTAAAGTCTCAATTTTGTTCATAATGTCCATTAGGTGTATACCTAGCAACCATAATTATAAAAGAAACTTGCAATTTTTTTTAACTGATTAAGTTGTGTAAAGTTTTATTACTTTGTAACATGTCTTTGTAATATGCATATTGGATTCAAAGTTATAATTGTGTTATAAAACACGTTCATTCTTACCGGTATATTATTATCGGGTATAGTACTCCGCTATTAATTAATATTTGTGTACGTTTTTTGTTTCAGGGTCCTATGAAGGGGACACAGGTAAGGCATCTTTTTTGTTTATGCATATAATTGCGGTTAAAGCAACGTTTCAATAGAGAACATTGTACTCTCCATTTATAAATAATATTTATATTACAATACATGTACGTTATATCTTAATATACATTAAAATTATAGAATACAATCTTAATTGATATAAATAAACTTAAGCCACTTCATTACCTAAATATGTTGTATAAATGATGCAAAATGCCTCACTGACTTCAGCACCCATCAACTGGGGGAAAAAATACCCAAAATGAGGCGGACAGAACCAATCGCCTATAGACTTACCAATCAACAGCATACTCACCTACGATGCCAGCTTGGGCAAGTTCAACTTCACCGGGTACAGCAACATGACAGCCGTTTCTCCAATTCTGAAAAACAATGGCCATACTGGTAATCTTATGCTTTATCTGGACAAGTTTCTTAGTTGTTGCTGGCATAAATATGTGCACTTATTACTGGGACAACATGCAGCTAAGCATGGAAATGTGTGGTCATTTTAACTGACTGGCGTGATATAAGTCGAATCCTTATAGCTAACAATGTTATGGCTTTTTGGTACCAAAGAATTTTGAGAGGACAGGTTTGAGCTACAAAACTTCAAACCGGGTGTTAAGCGAGTTACGGGAATATCACTCCCAATATTTTAACGAATGTTAATATTTCTCTGTATCCGGACGTGAATACAATCTGACACGCGATTCTATAAACAGGTTTATCTTATTACACGAGTGTAACACATTTGCATAATTTAAAGTCACATTTATTAATGATGGCTTCCTGTTTGATTACAAAAATAGGGTCTTGCTAAAATCATTGAATGGCAATGACGCTTCAACTACTTGAAGTCTCGTCGAATTCACCGTGTATTCATATCGTCCGGTTTATGTAACGTTATTCCGGTTAGATAATGTTCTGACCTACGTCAGCAAGATTGGGTTCGCTTCCTGCCACTCTCGTTACAACTTGCGTACGTTACCCATGAACTATGCAAGATTGGTGGCATGGGTGGCCGATTATGTCGGAAATTGTCAGTAAGATGCACGGGACAAAGGATGCTTATCTCAAATTAATGAAGAAACTAAATGCTTATGCTGTTGAATATACTCTGGTATAGTTTTCCACATATTGCGTCAAACTTTCTATTAATACATACGAACAGTTGTACTTGATTCTTAAAAAAAAAAAAATTTGCAAGTCTTTTCACGTTCGTTGATTTTGTTTTAGCAATGATTTATACTTGCATTCAAAATAGAATGGTTGCTACAGTAAACGCTTGTTGATTATTAGCTTTAGTAATTATAATGCCGTTGAAAACATCTTAAAGTATGTATATAAGATATAGGTACTTATTTATTACGTAAATTTAATCCGCATTTCAAACTGTAAGTGGATATTAATGTACGCCTCGGGTCTGTAATGATAAACAGAAACAAATCCGAATTATAATGTTGAAACACATGTTCCCCCTGTTTTGTTTGCAGTTCAGTTGGATATCAATGAAACGTCTATCGGCAAAACGTACATGACAGGAGGCGGTCTACCAGGAAAGTATGTCGCTCTTCAACTGCACTTCCACTGGGGCCCGGACAACAAAAAGGGCTCCGAGCACACCTTTAGGGGTCACGAGTTCCCATTGGAGGTGAGAAACTGTTGGGCGTTGACGATTTTGGTAGGCAATTCGTAGAATCACAAGTAAAATTGACAAAGACATCTTCGCATCGGTTCAATGCCGTTCCCCTAATTAGCTCTTCAAGTTAATATAATATTGTATACAATTTCCATTGCACTATCACCGATGCATCAAGTTCTGTACACATGTGTTGCAATTAAAGTTTGTTGTGTTCGGCAATGTAGTGTAATTTTGTTTTAAGTGTACATTAAACGAAAGTTTTTAATCATCCGTATAACCTTTACAAAAATATAACATTATTTAAATTATGTAAAGGTACACTCTTTTCTGAAATAAAAGCACTGGATCAATTAATGAACAATTAAGGAAATAGTATTTTATTATACTTTTAGTTGCATATCGTGCACATTAGGGACGGGTTGAACCTAAGTGTAGCCTTGAACGCCGCTGACGGTCTCGCGGTGCTTGGAATCTTCTTTGTGGTAAGTTCAGCAACGCCTTCCTGCATGCTTCATCACTTTCTCGACTAGATTTGAAATATAACATAAGCGTTTTTAGCAAGAGTTACACCTGTCAATCATATTTTGATTCATTTGTCGCCACTAATTTATAGTTAACACATTTAAAATATGTATACGATAAAAATGTGAGTTGGGGACCTATACTGTGCGACGGTGCAAATGTCCTCTCTTTAAACACACCAAATACAGGTTCTTTCCACGAACAAAATTGTCTAAAGAAGCTTAGGTATTAGATAAAATCAATTAAGCATCGCCCTGGCAAAATCGGGTTTAATGCATGTGCGTAGAGTATCGTCCCAGATAATAAACATTCTTAATGATAAAAAGGTCTCTTTTGAATGAAAATTCAGTGTACGCGGAACATGATCGCAGTCCTCACTGCGACGACACTTATCAGGGACGACACTTTACGCACAGACATTATGCCCGGTTTTATCAGCGATCAACCCAATTACTTCGAATGAAATGTTGCGTGAAGTAAGTAATCTGATCATTTAACATCGTTATTAGGGCGGAGTACATTAAAGTCAATCTCAACATTATTCATCAGGCATGAAATTGAAATGCCCTAATACTTAATACCTGCTGTATTACTGCCGTCCGGTGAGTGTATTANATTAAACACATTTAACATATGTATACTATAAAAATGGAAGTTGGGGACCTATACTGTGCGACAGTGCAAATGTACTCTCTTATAACACATCAAATACAGGTTCTTTCCGCAAACAAAATTGTCTTAAAAAGCTTAGGTATTAGCTAAAATCAATTAAGCATCGCCCTGGCAAAATCGGGTTTAATGCATGTGCGTAGAGTATCGTCCCAGATAATAAGCATTCTTAATGATACAAAAGTCTCTTTTGAATGAAAATTCAGTGTACGCGGAACATGATCGAAGTCCTCACTGCGACGACACTTATCAGGGACGACACTTTACGCACAGACATTATGCCCGATTTTATCAGCGATCAACTCAATTACTTCGAATGAATTGTTGCGTGAAGTCAGTAATCCAAACATTTATCATCGTTAATGCAATACCACGTCATCCATTTATACAGCTGTTTGAAAGTTCTTATTAGGGCGGAGTACATTAAAGTCAATCTCAACATTATTCATCAGGCATGAAATTCAAATGCCCTAATACTTAATACCTGCTGTATTACTGCCGTCCGATTAGTGTATTAATCAAAGCGCTGAAGGCACTGAAGTTGTTCGCTATTGCATGATTTTAGACGCAACTCAGTTTTGAAAATAATATTATAGCTTTTTATATCGCAAGTTTGAAATGAACACAACCCATTCAAATTTATAAAGAGTGTGTCTTAAAGCACAGGTCGAGATGTGTGTGCACTGTTTATTCTCATATTTATGTTATAGAGATAACTTAGACAAAATGTGCGCATGGCACAGGCTAATCAGTGCGCACAGGCTAATCTTATTTGACATGCATTAAGCCCCGTTTCCCTGAAAGCAGCCAATATGTACAGATTTCAATGATAAACCTGCCAATGTCGTCGCACAAGCTGTTAAACACTTTTTACTTAGTCTATTGATTACATACACACTCGATAAACCGCTAAGTGATTTAAATGTAAACAGCGGGTTTAAAGAGAAGACTGCAAGGCTGCAGTGTACCAGTGGTGAATTATAAACAGGCAGATGCGGTGGTTTTCGTTCCTAACGTAGTTTAACTACTGGCTTGCAAAACTCCCCCTACATTAGTTGCTCGCTAGCGCGAACAACTAAAAACCAATCGTGTGATATCGCGACCCCGCTTTCTTCTGTGCAAAATGATTTATAGTAAAAAAAATGAAACATCATACATTTGAATGTTGACAGTATCAGTTACAGTAAAATTGAATGTGATTGAATATGCGTTCATTTTTGCCTAACTTCAGTTCAATTTAATGGAAAAACTGACTTAGATTAGATAATGTCACACGTACACGCGCATATTGAACATGAATTATAATATGGATGAGAATTAATGGTACCCTTTAACTAAATTGTATGAATATTAAAATAGTCAACACGCGTGTTGCTAATGATGTGAAAGAAAAACAACAACACACTTTCTACTTGTTGATAGTGATTTCACACATTTAGGGGTCGCGAGTTCCCGTTGGAGGTGAGATAATGTGAGGTGATGAAGGTTTTGAAAGACAATTCGTAGAATCACAAGTTAAATTGACAAAGACATCCTCGCCTTGGTTTAATGCCGTTCCCCGAATTAGCTCATTAAGTTAATATAATATTGTAAACAATAATTCATGCGAATTTGCTGCGGTCTTGTATAATTATTTGGTCATAGTATCGGTAAATCATTGTGATAAAACTTACACAAATGTTCTACTCTTCACGGAAAAGCATAGAACAGCGTTCTCTAATGCAAAGAACATTATAGATCAACTTTCTACTATGAATTGGCAAACCACAGAATTACGTTCACTTCAAGGAAAAGTGAGTACATGCATGAGGTATGTAGTTGCAAGTGTTGATTTGTGTATTTCCTCACGTATTGGGATTGTAATTGACAGGTGGATAAAGAGAACAACACTGCTATGCAGCCGCTTGTTGATGCCCTGCGCGACATTAGAGACTCCGGTATGTGGCGGCTAAAATTCCAGAGAACTGCATACACTGCAACTAAATTTGAATCATATCGAGATGATTATGCTTTAAGCCGCGTCATGCGAAAGTGGGTCTTATGTGGCCAGATAAGCTCCAGAACAGCCTGAGCAATCGCTCAAGCCGGTTCAGGAACTACGCTGCCGCTATTTAGTCTAGCAAGGTTTCATGGTCTCATTTTCGGGAATGGTAGCTCCTTACCAGACGTCGCGGATGCGCAAGCTTGTCTGGAGCTACGCGGGCCGCATATTGCGAAAGACCCATTTTCGCATGACGCGACACATTCAAATGACTTTTCTTTGATGTATAAACAATCAATAACGAAAGCGGAAACCTGGTGATGATAATTATGTTATAGTGGCTTGTGTTGTAAAATAAGATGTGCACTAAATTAGGAATGCGGTACAAGTGGTCAGAATACTGCCTAGGTAATGCTTTAGAATTTAATTTTGACCCAAGTTAAGTTATGTACACGGGCTCTGTCGTTTTAGTTTCGTATTAATGCATCCACCTCTTGTGCATCATTATATGTGATTATACATCACGTCATTGACTCTGTTATATTTTAAGTCATCGAACATTTTTTAGGCCAATCCCGTCCTCTAAGCCTCGACTTTTCCATGCTGATGCCTGCCCACGTGACTGAGTTCTACCGCTACATGGGCAGTCTGACCACGCCCACTTGTGACGAGGCCGTCGTCTGGACACTGTTTGAAGACAAGATCACCATCTCAGACGTGCAGGTAATGCGTCCATATGTTACAATGTTCATGCACATGAACTGTTATGTAATATGATTTTGTTATTGAGTCTTATTAAAAATGATTATTTTTGATAATGTATTAATAACTAAATAAAATCGTTTATGCATGAATGTTCATAATTGGAATACTTTGGTTTCTTTAGACCTTGTTATACACATTTGCACTCGGTATTTTTGCATATGCGTACCAGGGTAAGTTTATTTTTATTTCAATTTATGTTGACAAATTGCAAATTACGTTGGTCTCGTTCGTCAATGCAGCAAACCTGTGTATTGCAGATGCGCGAGTTCCGTGCGCTTTACGAGAAAGCCGTGGACGGCACTGCAAAAAAGGAGCCCATGGATATGAACTACCGGCCTGTGCTACCACTCAACAGCAGAACAGTGAAAAAAAGCTTTGAAAAAGGTGACTGGACATAGTACTGACTGATTTTATTGGTGCATAATGTTGAGTTATTAAAGAGACTTTTTTCACATATTTTGCTTCTTTTGAAGTTTGTCATTCATAAAAACATAACCACACCAGGGCTCGAACCACTGATCCATGGAGTAAAGGCCAAGCGCCGAAACCACTCTGTCATTCTTCTACACCTGTGTATGTGTGTAATTCAGAGTTTATGTTCGGTCCGTCGTTGAGTCTTTACGACTATATTATGTGCGGACCTGGCCATCCGTCTTCACATGGGTTGACATCTATTTTATACTTTGTATAACCATCCACGCGTTGTAACAAATTATAACGATAACGCAAGAATCTGAGACGCTTTATAATTTTATAAATTTCTAACGATGATTTTTCGTAAACGTACGTGTATTTTCAGTATAAGTCTGCGGCATTAGTGTAATTTCGCACACTGATGTACATTATTCATTTATTTCTTGAATCTGTGACAAAAAGTTGAAAAATTCTTATTTTGATAAACTGTGAACAAGTCCCTTTAAAACACTTGTAGTTTTGGTTTTAACATCAGGAATCTTGGTGCATGTGAACAAAAAATCATTTTTAATTTATTTAATTTACAGTGGTACCCGACAGTTGGCACTGGGGATACCATGGTTACGAAGGTAAGACAATGTTATTAGAAAATAGCATTACATACATGTATTTCTAATATTATAATCCATAATTAAATGCGTAACATTAGCTTTGTGGCTCATTATGCTATAGGAAAGGTATGTGCATCATAAGTATGGATTTGTGATTGAGGGTCACGCACTTGTTATACACTGTAACAATGACGACGCTTGCAGCTCCTGAGAACTGGCCCCTGTACTACGAAGAGTGTGGCAAACCTGCGCAGTCTCCAATTGATATCCCGCATCCAAATGCGCCGGCAATGGTGTTTGACTCCAGCATGAAACTAGACACCCTCACCTTTGTCAACTACGACCAGTCTTTCACTGGGAATTTGTCAAATAACGGCCATGCTGGTGAGTGGGTACAATGTAGATGCCCAACTTTACAAATGAATGCATAATATGAGGGCGTCGATTTAAGCCTACTAATATTCTTGAATATTTCGAATATGTATACTCGTGTCAATTTTTTTTATCATATACCGTTTTTTAAGTGATCTTTTGCGTCGATATGATATGAAATGTACTATACTTATCAGTACCATTCCACTTCTCTTAGTTGTTAATATCATGGAGTTGTGAGGCTTATATTATATATCGGTAGTGCTATATTTCCCATCATGAATTTCTATTCATTAAAGTTTGGATGATAGTATCTTTCAAGATCATGCCATTAATTCCCGCCCTTTTCTCCCCATCCCCAGTTCAAATTGATATCGCGCCGTCCGCCGGGCTCGCCATCAAGAACGGAGGACTCGGGGGCACCTACTTGGCGGCCCAGTTCCACGTCCACTGGGGTCCCAACGACCAATCCGGCTCTGAGCACACGATTCAGGGAAAAATGTACCCCATGGAGGTGAGTTACAAACGGTGTATTTCTAATAAGACTATTCACCGAAAAGTCCGATATATACTTCTCATCCAAATGTCGGCGTCTGCGTTATGCTCCGGTGAAGATAAACGTGCAGCATCACCATATATCCGTTTTTAATACAGGATATTCAATTGAAATTTCAGATATTTGTTCGGTATCAGTGTGTGAAGTCCCTGCTCCATAAATCTGACCTGCAATTTAGCAGAATTATGCCCCCTTTGAATCATATCAATGTCAATGTTTCTACGACAGATATTGAAAGAAAACTTAATAAATGTGTTCAGGGTCTTTATACAAAGTCAATGACCAAGACCTTTAACTTTCACCTGCCTTTAATCAGGATTATGCCCCCTTTTATACCTTGAACAATCCTGTAAAGGTTTGCGTGAAAGTTGATATTCATGTTAAAGTTTGCATGCAACAAGTACATATACATGTTTATTACTACTACAGCTATTTATTTGAAACTTCACACAGCTAAGAACTGCAGCTTAGAACAATTACGTCCCATATTGTTCTAAGGAAATCAAGGTAAACATTACTATCAAATCGGGGAGCTTTATTGTGAAAGCTCTTGTTTGTTTTTAGCAGCCTAGAGGGTCGAGATGCGATTCTCGGCCCGGCATATAACTTGCGTGATGATAAGTCATAAAATCATTGCTATGACAATTCTTTTCCACCTCTGATTCAATTAGAGCAGTTGTCTGTTATTTCCATAAGTAATTTCACGTCATTGTGGTAAACGAGCTTAACCACTTTTATCTGTGTGTATGTTAATTAACAGCCAAATTTGACTGAAATTCTGTTGAAACACCGAATAATCTAAAATAAAAATAAAAAATCCTTCATATTACATACGGAATGAATTTATTTATTTTATTACAATGTAAAAAATGATGATGAAATAATCGTTCCGTAATTTCTTAAATTTTGTACACAAATTTGAAAGTATCAAACGGATAAATGTAGGAAAGATTATCATTTAGACATGGTTATTGTGTGTGTGAAGTAAATTGGATAATACACAAATGTACTCTCATATTACACATTGAACTTGATTTCACGTTTACTTGCAGATCCACATTGTCCATTACAATGAGAAGTACGCCAGTGTTGCGAACGCCGTCTCTCAGCCGGACGGTTTAGCTGTTGTGGGATTTTTCTATCAAGTAAGTATTATATTAATCAAAATATACTGAACTTAATGGGTGTAACGCCAAAGGTTCAACGTTTTAACTCGAACGTATTAAATATGACGTAATGTTATCACATGCTACTATATGTTTCCCGTGGTTAAAAACCATTTTGAGTTTTTTTGTTTTTTTAGTTTACGATTTATTTAGAGCAATTGTTGCCCCCCCCCCCTTCGAAGAAGAGGGGGTATATTGTCTTGCTGGATGAAGGTCGGTCTGTCGGTCGGTCGGTCGGTCTGTGTGTCAATCGGTAGACCAGTTCGTTTCCGATCAATAGCTTTTGAATGGATTTACCGATTGGCTTGATACTTCGCATGTGCATCGGCCTTGGACAGTAGATGACCCCTATTGAAATTGGGGTTACTAGGTAAAAGGTCAAGGTCACTGTAACAATAAGTGTGAAAATGGTTTCCGATCAATAACTCGTCAACCAATTGACCGATTGACTTGATACTTCACATGTGCATTGGCCTTGGAAAGTAGATGACACCTATTGACATTGGGGTCACTAGGTCAAAGGTAAAGGTCACTGTCACAATAAGTGTTAAAATCGTTTCCGATCAATAACTTATCAACCAATTGACTGATTGACTTGATATTTCACATGGACATTGGCCTTGGACAGAAGATGACCCCTATTGAAATTGGGGTCACTAGGTCAAAGATCACGGTCACCGACACAATAAGTGTGAAAATCAAGGCCCTGTTTTGGGGTTATTTGTCTCCGACCGCGGAAATCTTGTTTTGGTTACATACGGTTGAAACTATCGCTTGACACGCTGTGTCAAAATGGCTGCCTGGTGGTTTAAACGTATTTTAGATATAAAAAAAAGATCTGACACAAGTGGATGCTCAGTTCGCGCAGTGGTTGGTACACGCGCTTCTCCTTACCCGGGTTCGATCTCTCTCACGGCGCAAGATAGTTTGGTGAGTGGTCACCCCACCGGACAGGTGGAGTCAATACCCCCTCCACACTTAAGACCACACCACAATTGAATGCCTTTCAGTAAAAAATGAATAGCTGGACATAGCAGCTCTATTTCAAAATCCGTCCCAACTTTTGTGAGTCTTGTTGGTTAATAAGGTACGGGTGCTGGGACACACTCCAGGTACTCACATTATGCGGCTAATAAACACATCTGACACACGTTGTTACTCCACACCATATTTATTAACCTCTCCACAAAATGTGTTAAGAAGCTTGCCTACAGGCTCGCATTACTTAACTCGTTAAAACAACTCATTGACATTTCAATGATGTCAGATCTGATATATTGAATATTGAGCTTAAAGCAATAAATGGACAACCATGCTTTTTACGCCAAGTTAATAGAGCTGATTCCTGTTAATTGTGATATTTCACTTACTTAAATTGAATCGTGGATTAAGTTGAAAAAAGAGGACCACGTAAAGTTTGTACATGTACTAGGCACTTATTGAACTATTTCAATAGTGTTAAGACATCGGATATTCAGTACAGTCATTTCTTGCAGGTTTCAACAGTCGCCAATGGCAACTACTCCAGCATTGTCAGTGAGCTGCCGCAGATTAAGTATAAAAGTACGTTAATGACAAATATAATTGAGCCTCGTTCAGTGAAAACTGTTTAAAAGAAGTCACTTCTAAGCGAACATCCAGTTTAGGCGGAAAGTGTCGTCTCTGATAAGCCTGTACGGACTTCACAGTCATATCTTGAACAACACTGTTAGCACTTGCATTAAGCCCCGTTTTCCCAGAGCGAGACTCAATTGGTATGTTTTCTATTAATGCGAGATATATTTAAGTTTAAAAAAAAACTGTTGTTATGTTCTCCGTGGTAATGACTTGGAAAGTTCCTATCCGGACCTACACGGAATACCTCTGTAAGGCGGTGCTAGAATATACACTAACCCGCAACGTACTAAGCGCTGTATCTTTTCGATAGTGGTTAATGTTCAAAATTACCATCAACATTAAAAAAAAAACGTTATAATAGGCTGAATATTAAAAAATGGATTATTGTTTAAGTTGCTTGTTGTGTTTTGGGGTATTTCAATATAGCTTTTTATTTAAATACACACAGTTTTATAAGATTATTATTTCCGCCTCAAGCTACGATTTTCCGTCCACGTTCAGTACCTTAGCATTATCAGGTGACAAAATGATTGCACATTCAAAAAATTACTTTGACAACTAGGCAATCATTTTTAATAAGAACAGAACAGAACAATACTTTATTTCTCCCAGGTATGCATAGCTATAACATGGGGAGAGAGATCACCTTGTGGCGAATGTCTAAAGACGAACCATATTCCCACTTTAAGCCGTGCAGTGGTGTATTTCAATATGAAAATTCGTATCAGAACATCAAATTATTTATATATTCGCGTTAGGAACATACATTATGTCAGAAATTCAATTTTGATTCGTGTAACTTGTATATAAAAAGGCAAGTTTCAACTCTCATTTCTTCAGTAAGGAAGTTCATTTACATGATTTTTTTTTTATTTTACTAGTACACCACGTATGCAATCGTTTATCCGATTTCAACGTTTTTTATGGAGCCCATACACTGAGCCACGTTCTCAGACAGTTCGACCACCTTCTGAAGAAAATGCAGAACGGGTTGTGAACTTGCTTGAACGTGTAGTTTTGGTCAGAAAAAGTCTACGATATGATTGAATGACGTTCATACATAGTTCGCGCTACGTGCAGCTCGTTCCAATCCCGTCCTATCCCGTAGCCAGTCCGTCTTAATCCAGTTCAAATCGGGTCAATTTTCCCATTGTCCCCGTTGGAATACCGTTTCCAGTCAGACCGAGCCCGTCCTCAGCAAGTTCGATCACGTTCGTACGCAGTTCTTCTTTATTCGTTGTGCAGTGGTAACTCGTTCAAAGGCAGTTCTCACTCCGTCCTACTACGTTCTTAGTACGTTTAGGACGTAGTTGCAGCCACGTTCTGCACGTGGCGATAAAACCGACTACGTTCCCGCCAGTTCTCATTTATGTTTCACTCTTTGAGCCGACCAGACGTACATTTGTGATGCCTCCAAGAAATAATTCATTCCGTCATATTGGCAGTGCGGCTAAAGGCTGTCGCAATTAAAAAAAAAACACACAAATCAATATGGCAATTGAAAAACGTCAAGAAAATGCAGAAGGTATTGAAAATCCTGAATCTGCCAAAACAAAAAAAAATGGAGCGCGCTGTGTCTCCGGTAGCTTCAGATGATGGATCTGCATCCAGGTCGTGTAGTCAAATATCGGACGAAGATGAAGCATCTAGCCAGGAACTAAAAAGAAGAAAGCCAAAACCCACACAAATCTCCAAAGCCTTTGTCGAATGCGTTCGGGAGTCCGTGTACGATATTAGTCCTAATCTATGGGAAGATATGCAAAGATACATCATGAAGACTGTCCTGGTGTATAATGGCAGAGATCATGATCTGAAAAAAAGAGGCCAACAATGTATACCACCACCACCCCCAAGAACAACAACAGGGCCTGCTAGATCCTCAGTGTGTTTTCAACCACCTCCTCATACGTGGCCATCAACTGTGCAGAACCCAGTTAGTGTTCGGGGATCCACAGACCCTGCATGGGTTAATCAACAAGTTCCTTATTACCAGCAATCATCTAAACAGAACCAGTCTCAAAGATATTTCAACCCTCAACACCAGCAAAACCAACAGAGTTTCGTCCAGTCGCAGAAACAACCTTCCTCTATACCGTAACAGCGACAACCAGGCAATCAGCAATGCAACACTGTACTCAACACCCCTTAGTGCAATATTGTTGACTCGCCGCCGGACAACAGCTTCCAACCTGAGTATACCACAATGCTCCTTAAAACGAGTACAGCGTACTAAGAACTTACTGAGAACTTATAGAACGGGTTGCAAACGTTGTAAGAACTTATCTTTTGATTTCTATTAATTAACACGAAACAATATTGTACTTGAGACGTAGTGCGGACGGGGTCGGTCTGTCTGAGAACGGATTGGACGGACTAGAAATGGACTCGATCGGTGTGGCATCGTACAGGTAATTTCGGTCCGATTGCACTACGTTCTGGAACGTTCCTAACCCGACCTTAGTACGACCTATCTGTTCTAAGTACGTCCATTCCGATTCCAGTACGTTGTTTTTACGTTAAACGGTAGAACGGGATGATCGGAATAAAATTGTGAGTAGGCTCAAAGTTCTGAAACACCTCTCCCGTTCAACCCCGTTCCAGACCGTCCACAACGTTCGAAGACAGTTCGTAACACGTTGCTACTACGATCACTCCGTTCTCACACAGTTCGAGCCCGTTTAGTAACATTTTTCAGAACGTACTTCGAACGGAGTCAGTGTATCGGGGGTATTAAATCGCAATGAATAACTAGCTAATTGTATATACATGAGGTCACGTGTTTATTGCATGTTCACAGATTCGCCAAAGCGCGAGATCCCCAATGTAAACATTAGAGACCTCACTCACCAAGACCTGCGCCTCAACGAGACCCGTGGCAAACACCTGCCCTTCTACCGGTACAAGGGGAGCTTGACCACTCCTGCCTGTGCGGAGACCGTCACGTGGACAGTCATGGAACCGACAATTCCGATTAGCGCCAGTCAGGTAAAGAATTACATTTTGTTATCTTATTTTTGCGAACATATGGCAGCGGGAGATTGGCCCAGCGCACATCTTATATTGCTCAAGCAATCAAACATTGCTCACACTCGTATTACTTTATCCATAGCTTTGAACTGTCCATCCAGACATGCTTAGAATAAGGGGAAATCTTTGACATATGGCAGTTATTGTGTATCGACGCTGCTGCTGTTTTCCGCATGTCCCCACCTTGTCTTTATTGATGTTTTTTTTCCGTGGGTGCCGTCTGAATATATTTTGTCAAAAATAAAATAAAATTAACACTTTGCATGTCTATGAGCCTTGCTCTATGAAAAGGGGTTAATGCGTGTGCGTCAAGTGTCGATCCAGATAAACATGTAGTGGACTGCACATGCTAATCTGGGACGACACTTTACGCGCATGCATTAAACCCCATTTTCCCAGAGATAGGCACATTTTGACTCTATATTTTACAGCTCGCGGCATTCCGGGAGATGTTGCACATAGCATCAGGGACGGCCACCGACAAGGACAAGATGATTACCAACTACCGCCCAGTTCAGTCCCTAAACACTCGCAAGGTGTACATGAGTCTCGACATGAAGACCAACAGCGGCGCCTCTGATGTCACTTCCGTTCTAGCGATCATAGCTGTACCCATTCTGGTTCTATGGTCCTCAATGTGGTAATGCTTTGCTGGTGAATAATAATACAAGTATTACCAGTCTTCGCAGTGCATGGTTTTTGTTTGTTTGTTTTCTATGTTTTCAAAAAGTTGCGCTGTTCTGCATTTAGTTTGTTTCATACATTTAGTCGTACATAAATAACAAGCTTTATTTTTCTTAAAGTCGGATCAGAGAAACATTTATAAAAGGGACATGTTCACGGTTTCATAAAATGAGGATTTTCTAAAACAATTGTCATAGATTCAAAGAAGAATGTATACATCATGTTTGAACAAGCGAAATGACAC
Organism: Dreissena rostriformis; assembly: GCA_007657795.1. Lineage (NCBI taxonomy): Eukaryota > Metazoa > Mollusca > Bivalvia > Myida > Dreissenidae > Dreissena > Dreissena rostriformis. Next base: position 3,860 of record VMBQ01001813.1, on the reverse strand, counting down.
ACCAAAGAAAGATTTTTGTTTAAATTATTGTTCAATGATTGATAATTCTCATTCGGAATCAGTAAAATATTACAACGTTTGTAACACTTTTCCTCGATACTCAATACTCATAGCGCTTATAATTCGCTAAATATACTAAAACCTGCGTGGTGCAGTGATTTATTCTGTCACAACGAAAGTATGTGAAGTTCTCAACACAAGTTACTGCAGCTAAAATGTATATAGTTGTCTTCTTTAATATTTAATATTGAAGGATTTTGTTTCGTATTTCTCGTTTAATATGATANTTAAACTGTATCATTTACACCGAAATTCCACGATTATAACATGTCAAAGATCGTTCTCTAAATGTCCTGTTATATGGCATCTATACACCAACCATCCTATCCTGCCATGGCACAAGTCCAGCAGGACTGTTGAAATAGTCTTTTAAGTAGTCCCGTTGTCTCTTGGCCGCAACCGTGTCTCTGTTTCCTCCCTGGGGCATATCTACGTCTGGTAGGTTGACGTCTTGTCTCCATAAACCAGGTACGAGGTTGTGGGCACCATCTTCGTTATCTAATTGAATGTTCTGAATAGCCGGGTGTCGAATACGGATGAAGTTATGAAGGCACACACACGATTCAATGATAACCTGTACAGTCAGGGGCATCTGTTGCATCGTTGACAAGAGGACTCTCCAACGTTGTGCCAAAATACCGAAGGAATTTTCCACCACACGTCTTGCTTTGGAAATCCTGTCGTTGGCAATCAGTTCCTCTCTTGTCAGAGTACGGCCCGAAAATGGCTTCATGAGGTATGAGTGAAGGCCAAATGCATCATCTCCTAGCAGAAAGTATGGGAAATCCTGGTCATCGTTTGGCAAGGGTGACAGAGGAGGAAGTCAAATAGAGCCGTCTTCCAAACATTCTTTCAGTTCTGACTGGTTGTAGATCTGAGTATCGGACTGGCTTCCCAAACCACCAACATCTATCCACATAAACTTATAGTCTGCATCTACCAAGGCGATAAGGACGATTGAGAAAAAGCCTTTGTAGTTATGGTACATGGTCCCCGTCTTTCGAGGCTTTCTGATGACAACATGTTTCCCATCCAGAGCTCCACATGCATGTGGAACGTTCCATCGCGTCTTGAACTCATCGGCAACGCGTTCCCTAACCCGACCTTAGTACGACCTATCCGTTCTTAGTACGTCCATTCCGTTTCCAGTACGTTGTTACTACGTTAAATTGTAGAACGGGATGATCGGAAGAAAATTTTGAGTAGGCTCAAAGTTCCGAAACACCTCTCCCGTTAACCCCGTTCAAGGCCGTCCACAAAGTTCGAAGATTGTTCGTAACACGTTGCTTCTACGATCACTCCGTTCTCACACAGTTCGAGCCCGTTTAGTCACATTGTTCAGAAAGTACTTCGAACGGAGTCAGTGTATCGGGGGTATTAAATCGCAATGAATAACTAACGTGTTCATTGTGTATACATGAGGTCACGTGTTTATTGCATCTTCACAGATTCGCCAAAGCGCGAGATCCCCAATGTAAACATTAGAGACCTTACTCACCAACACCTGCGCCTCAACGAGACCCGTGGCAAACACCTGCCCTTCTACCGGTACAAGGGGAGCTTGACCACTCCTGCCNTATTTAGGACTCTATCTTGATGAAACTTGGTCGGAATGTTACTCTTGACAATATCTTGACAATTTGAAGCCTAGTTTGAGGCTGATTCACGAGCATCCAAAAACTACGTCACTAGGTCAAAAATTGGTGTACCTTAAGCGACTTTACGTCCGCTTATTGCCTTATTCGCTTTACATTTGAACTTGAGTGTCTTTACGTACGAGCTTTTAAAACGTCTTTACGTCTGTAAATGATCGTCAGTACTTGGGCGTCTTTACATCGACTCTTTTGTCGACATTTGAGCGCCTTAACGTCCACACTTAAGCGTCTTTACGTCCATACTTGCAAATCCTTACGTCCGCACTTGGGAGTCTTAAAGACAATTTGGGCGTCGTAACTTCCGTGCTTTACCGTCGTGAACCTCTTTTCGTCCGCACTAAAGGGGTCTTAACGACAGCACTTGAGCGTTTTTTTTATCTCGGATTTGAGCATCTTTATATCAACACTAAGGCATAATTACTTGCAAACTTATTAATAACATAATGATACATTGGTGTCGTGAATGTCTTTCATTTTGTGAGAATAGCGAGCGATTCCGGCAGAATAAAACCGATTATCTCAAATATGTCTTCAGTTACGAGTACATTCATATGAGACCAGCGAGCCAATCAGGCAACATGGCAGTTGTTTCTTTTGCATTTCTCAAATAATACGAGACCCGCGAGGTTTCACGTAAAATGGAAACTATGGTCTCATATATATGTTTGAAATTACACGTGTATGCGACCATCGAGCGATTGAAGCAAAATGACACATATGGTCTCTTAGTGGGTCTGCAATTTTGAAAAAAATGATAATAAACTGGTTGGATGAATGATGCATATAATTTATATAACACAGTTTAAATGGTATGTTTGGTATCAAATTCAATGTTTTCATGTAAGCAATAATGAAAAAAGACTTTTGGCACTACTTTGTTGTAGTGGTATTCAGCCTCACATAATGTGCCCTATGTATTCACGCTCAACAACAACAACAACACCAAACCGGCAAGGACTGGTGTCTTATTTCTTATGCAAATATTTCGAGTTACAGCGATTAAAATGTATTTAAAAGGTATGTGTGTTTTTTTCAAAAGTTTATGACCTTGTCTTTATAACCATAATATATATAGTGATATATTTTATTGTAGCCTGGTAATTGTCAAAAGTGACATCAATCATAGCACATTTTATATAGCCTTTAAACTACGAAACTTGTTAAATCTTTACTANTACCCCCCCCCCCCCTAAAATCGCCAAAGTAAAGTCATTTCATTTGATGTTTCAAACTTAACTAGATCTAAATCACCTATTTAATCTCATTTGTCTTCTTTTTCGTACACAACATTTTCCACTAATCACAGAAAATCGCCAAATCACTAAAATCGTGGAGCTTACAGGGGGGCTTCGCCACCCTGGACCCCCTAGCAGGGCTTTGCCCAGCACCCACCAGGATCCCCAGCAAATCTTTCAATATCCCGCCCCCTAACCAGAAATCCTGGAGCCGCCCATGAAAACTGTAAAAATACCCTGAGGTGCAGCGTTTTTTGCTGATAATATCAAAATGAAATATGGACAGGCAAAATAATTAAATGAATTGGGAGTTTATTTTTTCACAGACGTTTATATTTTCCTGATAATAAAGCAGCTTTGAGTACGACAGAAAATAAGTTATAATTAACTCCTTTAGTTAAACCTTTCCTACATACACTATGTTGAATTGTGTAAGATTTACAACATACATATTTGTTATCCAAAGTATACAAATCAATCGACTTTTCAACAATATCTGCTCGTACTTCAAATAAAGTACATTTACAGACAGACAGAATAGTTAATTAAATTCTCACTCTTGTGCATAAAACCACAGTAAAGCAGTACAAGATCCGTATATATATGTACAAAATCACTCTATAAGATTTACGAGAGACGATGGTTCTAAAAATTCTAAAAGTGTTCAACGATTATTAGTATATACATCATAAACACTTCCACATCTGTTACATATGTTAGAAATATAAAAAAGATCCTTAAGGAAATTCGCTTTAAAATGATTGATTTTCTTTAAAAAAAAATAATAAAAATATATGAACACATATATACAATAGGAATAGAAGGCAATGTGTACATTATAAACAGTTTTGTTGTTATGAATTACAAGGTATATTACTATTTGATACGAAATTGTGACGTGAGAAAACTG